>CAHIKZ030002700.1:760000-775000 GCA_903632075.3 Acanthosepion pharaonis | reverse complement strand
ATATATATATCTCATTATATGAAGGTATATGAAGTGTTTAAAGTATATTAATTCTACATTGCAAACAAGGAAGAGGGAGTTGAAGTTTCTGGAACACACATTGAGAAAGTAGACCCTGGAGAATCTGATACTCACGGGTCGAATAGAGGGAAAGAGAGACAAGGGAAAACAATGTGTGACATACCAGGTGGACTTAAGCAAGTGGATGACAGAATGTGGTCTGGGGGAGGAAGCAGAAGGAAGGAACTTGTTGAGAGCTGCAAGGGATAGAGGGAGGTGGAGAGCCATGATCGCCAACGTCCTGAAAGGACATGGCATATAAAAAGAAAAACAAAGAATTCCACATACTGAATTTTTATCATGGATTTAGAGTAGGTGCTATCACTGCTTTCATTCTAATTCTGGACTATAGTTTAAGGTTTATCTACTTCTTGGAACACTTGGTAAAAAAATGTTCTTTGATTTTTGTCTTGTATAAGGTTTTACTTGTTTTTTTCTTTTGTTATTAGCATTCCCCACCCTTTTCTTTTCATAGGTAGTCTGTTGATCACACCAACATTTGAGATTTTTGCATGTTTATATATATATATATATATATATATATATATATATATATATGTGTGAAAATAGGAAAGAACTGGTTAGGTAAATAATCCAAAGTTCCTTAGTATTTTAGATATTATTTTTTAAAAATAGTGCTCGATACAAAAGTAGAGCATAAATATAATTATTTCTTTAAAAGTAAGATTCCAACTCGCGACATATGAGGTCTCATGTTTCAAAACAAGAGCTGAAAACTTCAATATAATTATTTGAATTAAATTGAGTTAAAGTAAGCTCTGTTCCATCTTCAAGCGAAATTTTTTTTGGAATGACGTATTTCTGAAATTTACGTGTTTTAATAATTGAAATCAAAATTTCCATGGTAACAGCTAGGGCGAATTGTTTAAATTGGGTAGGCATGTGTTGGGTATTAATAATAAGTATCAGTATAGAGTTACTTTCATAGATGTCAAGTCAGGGTAAGGCGGGGGTGTCTAAATTTGAAACGGAAGATGTTTTAGCCTAGTCTGGTTTACGTGTCTATGGAGATTTATTTATTTTTTTATTTTATTTCTTTATGAATGGGATTTGTGCATATAAAAAAAAAAAAAACTACCGTAACATTTGTTTTTTGTCGACTTCATAAAGGGTTATCTTTTTTGTAGGGTATTTAAACTATTTATTTGGGCTATGGATTATAAAAGTTATTATATTGTATGCTTGTTTTTAGCTAATTATTCAAACCATGAATTTATGATGTTGGCAAAAAACCGTTAACTCATGTCTATTGTTTAATAGATTATTATTATTTAGAAACTTAATAATGTGCAGTTTCTCATGGAGGCACAAAGGGCATGGGTCATCCCAAGTTTTACATGTTCTAGTCCTGTTTATAATTTTCCATTTTACTTTAGGTGTCCTATTTATTTCCTTCAGATGCCAAAAATATTTAGATAGGGAAGTCTGGTTTCTTTTATTTATATTATTGAAAGAGCACTTATGCTGCCTCCATCTAGCTTTAAAATCATTCCTCGTGGACCCAATGTATATCATATTAGTACTAGGACTCTCAGTGGATGATATAGTGCATTGGTATACCACAGATTTGATGCAGCATTTATTTTCTAATGGGCAGGCTTCTAGGTTTCTACAATTACATAATTTTTTCCTGTTATTGTCTGATTTAAGTGTAGGGTTTTTATTAATACTATTCAGGCATGGGGGTTTGTTCAAGATCTTATTATTGTGTTTTTTTTATTATACCTTCTAGATTTTCAGTGAAGCTGTAACTCAATTTTAGGGTGTTCTTATTAAATATATTACTAAGCTTACTATTGGTGGGGAAGTGTTTATCAATTAGAGCAAAGAATTTCTGTCCTAGTTTAATACTAACCATTTGGTTGAACGAAGGGGTATACCAAAAGATTTTTCTTTCCTTGTTTTTTTTCTTTTGGCCAGTGCAATTGTCTCTATAGTTAATGTTTGCATTTTTATAACCACTATTTTTTAGGGCCATGTTATAGAAGCCATTGTGTTGTTGGAATATTTCCTTGTTAGCGGAGTTAATGCTAATTCTATTTTCTATTGATGAGGGTATATGTTTAATTATGGATGGAGGGTGGTTTGACTTCGGGTGTATATATAAAGGGTTAGCATTTGGTTTTCTATAAGGTTGGTATGTGTTGCCTGGTAAGTCTAGAGTTACATCGAGGAAGTTTACCCTTTTCAAATTAGAAGAGACAATTATCTTTAAGTTTAGATTTTTAAATTCACTAAATATAATTTTTCTGATTTTTTTCTATCTTAAAACTAGTAGAACTCCTAACCACCATGAGCCCGTCATCTCTATACAGTCCGATGTCCTTAATATCAATTTCGCGGTGTGCTGTTAAGTTGTACAGTATTAAAAGACCAACAAGGTCAGAAGACTCTGCAGAGTCTAATGATCCCATAATAAACAATAACGACCTGTTTGACATCTATGAAAGTAACTCTATACTGATACTTATTATTAACACCCAACACACGCCTACCCAATTTAAACAATTCACCCTAGCTGTTACCATGGAAATTTTGATTTCAATTATTAAAACACGTAAATTTCAGAAATACGTTATTCAAAAAAAAAATTCGCTTGAAGATGGAACAGAGCTTACTTTAACTCAATTTAATTCAAATAATTATATTGAAGTTTTTCGGCTCTTGTTTTGAAACATGAGACCTCTTATGTCGTGAGTTTGAATCATATTTTTAAATAAATAATTATATATATATATATATATATATATATATATATATATATATATATATATATATAATGTGTGAATAAGGTATATTTTGGCAGCAAGTATTCATCCAAACAAGTTTGATTAAAAGCTTACAGGGTACATTTGTTTTTTATTCTATTTTTCCAATTTTTAAATAAAGTGTTGAGTATTGTGCTCAGAGTTGTGGATAAACTGACTGAAGTTCATATTTTGTTATTGTTTTGTTAAAATACTTTAAACCATCTCAGTCATTTTCAAGAAGAAATATATATATTTATATATATGTATACCCAAAGACAATCAACAACATCACTTGACAAGACACCAGAAGTGTTAAAACAAAATGGCTATTTTTGTAGTGATACATATATGTACAAAGTTTGGGGGCAACCTGTAGTATAGTTTTTCAGTCATTTTTGTATGATATAACATATGGGTACCATCTCCCTAGGCTGACATTATCAAGGTCACCTCCTTGATCATCAACCGTGGTAAGATTTGAAGCCAGATCTCATTGGCAGAATACTAATATTCTAACCACTTAGCCATGTTCCAACAGAAAAAAACAAAACTATTTGGAAGTCAATGGTTGTATTAGCATGAAGTCAGAAATTAACATGATTCAGGCTTTGAGTTTCTGAGCTTGCTGAAATTGATGATCAAACCAGATTATGTTCTCTCTCCCAGTAATTGTAAGTATTGATTACTTAGCATAGTTTCACTATAATCCACAGATTGGCTCTATGGGTGTGGCAGAAACACAAAGGTAGCTGAGCAAGTGTTTGCAAAAGGGATTAGTAGCTGGCTACATATGGTTTTGAATTCAGAGTTGTTCATCATCTAGACTCATTCTCAACTAAGGCTAGAAAGCCCAATCTACTCTGTTATTTAATTCTTAGCTGGGTGTAGAAGAAATGGGTTCATATCTTTCCCATGGCTATTGGTGTGAATGTAATGAAATTCAACCATCACACCACCTGCTCATCAATATATATATATATATATATATATATAGTGTGTGTGTGTGTGTGTCTATATGTATGTGGGACATTATGGTGCATGATCTTAACAGAAATCTTCCTTTGTGCTCAGGAAGGAAATATCTTCAGGAATTTTCTAGATGGGCCCAGCATGTCTATTCAATTTGTTTTTGTTTTTCTCACACAAAACTTTGTTTTCTATTGCCTTTCTATTACTATTATGTTTTTTTTTTCCTTCTCTCAAAATCTGTCACACGTTTCCCACCAGGTGGAGATAGTTGTCTCTGCTGCCTGTAGAAGAAAAATAATTTAGTAAAACACCCTTGAAACAATGCATCAGTTCCAGCTGATGATTGTGGACAGCTGCCAGGTGATTTCAATAATCTGTTTGCAAGGACCCTGTGCAAAATACACAAATGTATTGCTGTCTTTCATTCAATTTGATGCAAACTCACTCTGATGCACAGGTATCTCTAAATTCTACCAGTGTGTTCATGGATGTGAAATTCAGCATTTATTCAAAACTCCCCAGTGAATGTGAAAGGCTTGTCCTCTGATTAAAACAAAAAGGAATTGTTCTTTGTGTCCAAAATGTCAACTTTTTCCCTTTTCAGTGTCAATCAAATCATATGAAATCTAGTAATATATGTCTGGCAAATGCTTTACCGCTTGAATCATGTCCTCTGCTTGTCTTTTACTGCTGACTTTATGACAGATCATCAGACAAAAAATGCAATATTGCTGCTATATCTAGGCAGAAACTGTACAAGTCTTGCTTTCCTACTGTAATAGAATTCAAAATCATTTACTTGGTCTTGTGGGGAGGATGATTTATTTTCCACCCGACATTAGCCCCTTTGCTACAAGCAAATCATCACAAGCTTATCATTACTCTATAGCTATTTATCTGGCAAATGTTCAGATGGTATTTATCAATTCACCCACAGGAATTGAATGTGGCACAAGGCCTTTTTAAAGTGGGTATGTCTGGCAAATGTTCAGATGAGCACCATTTCTTAATTTTACCAGTTCAGACCTTTACACCTAGAACTTGCCATGTCATGTGCACAAGGATGAATCAGCCTCATTCCCTGTTGTATTTTATTGGTAAGGAGGATGTTCCACTCAGCCATCTTCTTTACAAGAATGGCCATATCCCTTTGAAACACTGGTTCTCATAAAATCACAGGTTAAGCAACATTGAACCTGGTTACTACCAAGATGGATGACTACTTGAAAATACCAGGTGCTGTTAGCTGGATGTGTGGGTGGTGTAATGGATAAAGACTCTGAATTGGAAATCAGAGAGCTGTGTTCCAATTCTAGTTCAGTTCATTATATTCACTTGTGCCCTTGGGAAAGATATGAATCTGCTTCTTTTTCCCACCAGCTATGGGTTAATTAGTAGAACTTGTATCAATAAATCATTATTATCCCCCCAAAAGTTTTACAATCTAAAAATATTTTCTGTCTTTAGATAACCTGAAAAAGCTTGATAAGCCCTAAAAACTATATCAACCAATCATTTCCAAGATCCGCTATATTGTGAAGCAGATTCCTGAGAGAGTGCTTCCCAATCACTACAATCTTAATGTCTTGGGTCAGTCATTATTGATCCTACATAATCTGTACTTCTTTCTTCCTCTTCTTATAACCATACCATACACTTTATTCAGCAACCTTCTACCTTGAGTGGCTCTAGGGTATTGTCGGGTGAACATTTAATAAACTAAATCTCTTGGCTCAGCACCAAAATGTTTGTTTCTACTGCTACTACAACTTCTTTTCCACTTTTTTTTGTCTCTCTTCTTCTCTTTCTCATATATTCACTTCATATTGCTTTTTTGTATTATTGTTTTGGGTAAACCATATCAGTATAATGTTAGATTTCTATTTCTATATTTCTAGAAGATTCTTTTTGGAACTTCTGCTTACTCAAGCTCTCACATTATAACTCACATTTTGTTGACATCTATGAAAAAATGCCAGGAACATGTGGACCTGAAAATATTCTACCTGCTAACCACTTAACAAATGACCAACATGTTATGGCGGAGCACTGAATATAACTTACACTAATCTCAGTTTTATTTGGAAGGAATATGTTCCCCTGTCTCAAGTGACTTATTCTCATATTTAGATAAAATTAAGGATTTAGTTTTTTTCATGTTAGAAATGTTTCTTGTTTGATTGAAATGCTAAAATATGGTTTATCTAATTTTTCACTAATTTTTTTTCCTTTTCCAAGTAATTATTCCTGAATGGATATTGGGGTGGCATAATGGTTATCAGCACAGCAAATGGAATTGTCAAACGAAGTTCAAAATCTGATCAAGTCTGTTATGTTCATTTTGCAGTAATGCCATTGCAAAATATATGAATCCACCTTTCACCCACCAAGCTGAGATGACAAGATTCTCTCTCTCATCTTAGGTGACAGGTGCTCTTGTCTTTCTGTCTGAATTTCTAGGATAAGGAGTAATCCTTATTTACATTATTTAGAGTTGGACTAATATCCTCATCTTTATGATCACCACATTTTGGCTGTTGATTTGAGTAACCTTCAGAGTATTTTGAACTGAACCCTTTTTTTTAAATATATGGGAATAGAATGTTCTTGTTCCACTGTCCATGTCTAAGGATATCTCACCCTGTCCAATTTTGATACAGCTCAGTTACTACTTGTTCTGCTTCAACTGAGCCTGAGAATTTTACTACAGAACTTACTGGATAATAGCCTTGGGAGTTAAAATGTTTGTTAATTTGGTAACATACTAATTGTGAGTTCAATCCCTGGATCAAATAGCACAGACTCTACAAGTAAACATTGTTTGGATTTAATATCACAAAGTAAAATACTTAATTTTGATACAAGAAAACAGCTTACTCAGCAGTAGTTTTTTTGTGATGATATAGAATGGACTTCATGGGTGAGCTCAAGCTTGAAGCCATCAACTAATATGGTGCAGAAGACAACAGGTTGGGGAGGTGGAATAATTTTTGAGGCTAGGTATTGTAAACAGTAAAATTATTGATTATGGTTCTAAAATAAATGCAGACAATTATTGCAAATCCTTGGGCAAGATGTTATTTATTTATTATTTTTTTTTATTGTGGTACAATAATCAAGAAACTTTATGCTCAAAATACATGCAAACTAATGCTCCTTCACATCCCTTGAAGCTGATTATTGCCCAACTTGCCAAATAAGTTTCAAAAGATATCAAATTAATGGAAGAGAACCACTGATATTAATCTTGCAGAAAACTATTATTAAGAAATGTGTGGGAGAATGGAAAACCGTATTCAAGCATAGATTTCTAGGAATATTAAAAATTGCTAAAAAATGTCAAAACAGTAGAAAATGTAACAAAATCAACAAATGAAGCACTGATGAAAGTGAATGTCAAGGATTTTAGGATACTGTGGCAGAATTTCAAACGAACGTTGGAGTTATCAATGAGATTTAGCATGTCTAGGCCTCTCACCACATTTATTTAATTTTTGTTTAGTAACCCAAACTAATATAAGAACAAGGGACAAGGCAAAGGTATCAATTTATATATGTATATATATATATATATATATATATATAAATTGTATTCAACAAAGCATACAATAAAGAATATATACGAAAAAGAAGCATGCAATGAGTCAGATGAGAGTAGTCTCACTTTGACTATAAAAGTTTATCAATGTTCTCTGAAAAGGAAATGAAAGAGTTATTAGTCTGTTATAAATGTTTTAGACAGTTCTGCCATGCAAAAGGAAAATTATGTAAGTGTGACAGAATATGTAATTTGAGAGTGAGTGAGAAGATGGGCTCATGTCTTCGACTGATGTGGATTCCAGCAGCAGCACTCTTTTGTTCTGTTTATATAGGTAGTCATCAAATTAGGAATCTGTGTGGGGAAAAATCATTCTCCACATGCAGAGAATCTGATTGGTTGATACTGACCAATCAGTGCCTGAGTTTTGGGGACACTTCTGGGACACTTTTCCCAAAAGTGCACAAAATTTACTATATGAAAATCTAGCGATTTTAAAATTGTCACTTCAGATAGCAGCATTGCTTTCTGTCCACTGAATGAATGCTGTTAAAGATTTGAATTTGTAAGGGTGCATGTGTGATGATGATATTCACTATAATACTATATAAAATAAGAAAATGATAACTTATTCTGATATGTGATTTTGTGTTAATCAAATATATAGACTGTATCAGTTTGATTTATTTATAAATAAAAATTCACATTACATTATGTTTGCATAATAAAACTTGATACTGCTCAAACAAGTTATTAATCATCAATATTATAAATTCCTTTAATAAAAATAGATGTTATAAACTGGAATTTATATGATACATGTTGTCCCTAAAGTCTGGACACACAGGAAAAAATGCATTTTTTTCAAGGATTTAAATTTTCAACAACATTTTATTAAATTGGAATATTAAAAAATAATCTTCAATATGCTTTCCATCATTTGTGATGCAAAAGTTGATGCACTTTGCAAGATTCACGTGAACTTGATGCAATAACTCTACATTGCCATCAATTTTAGCACATTCACTTTTTTATGCATTCTATCAAGTGTGTTGCATCTGTGATTGTCATTGAGTACACCTTCTCCTTTAGCATATTACAGTAGATATCAATTCTTTCTTCTGTGGACAAAACCATCTTTAATCTGTGGAGGTATAAAAAAATATATGTATATTGCTCATATAAATATATTCTGAAAATTTTACCAAGATCAACTGGTTAATACCAAATTTATTTCGTTTAATTCTCTTTTTTTTTTTTTTTTTTTTTTTACTAATGTTTGCCCAATATAAGTCCAAAGAGCCACTCAAGCTAGATGATTACCAAATGAGATGTGTGTGGTATGGGTGTAAGAGGAGGAATAGAAAGTGAAGATTTTAAGGATATGGCATATTGATAATGGCTGACCGTAGATTTGAAGAGGTTAAGATTGTAGTGATTAGGGAAACATTCATGAAAAGGGTAGATCCACAAAGTAGGACTTATGAAGAGAAAGCAGTTTGAGTGAAACTTTCTCCTTACATTTGTAATATGAAAAAAATTGAGCATGATTCAACTCTGTGAAAGAAGAATAGCATATCCTAGTAGTTAAGTTCTGAACTGGTAGAATTAAATGAATTTCATCTAAACATTTCCTGTACATTTTGTACAGGAAATGTTTAAATGAGATTCAGGCTGTGATAAGCATACAATCTTGTATTTATATGAAAGCAGCTCTAGGGTGGGAAATTAGTCATCTCCCACAAGACCACATAAACAATTTTGGACTCAAGGATGGAGAGAGAGAATTGAGTAGTCTAGATATGACAGCAATATTCTATTTTTTTTTAGTTTGATAAAGTATGGCAGGAGAAATCATATACTTTCTGGAGTGGTGCAAAGGACTAACCATTTTTCCATCATCTTTAGCAATATATCATATATATGAGTTCCATTTGAGGCCTGTGAAAACAATGGCTTGCATAATAAAACCTAATATTAATTTATGTTATCATCAAACCATATGAGTGTCTATTTATTTATATATGTCCTGTCCCATCTGTAGTGGGAAGGAGATAAATCAACTTAGCAAATTTATGAGTGATTACTTGCCTTAGTCATTTTAATAATCAATACAAATAAAATATTTATCTGCATTTAAATTAGTTCCTAAGCAAAATGAACTGTTTAATTAATCGGCTCCTTTACGCCTACATTTCTTGGATTGCACTTTTATTTGTTCAAGCATTTCATGTGAGGCATTTAGATACCTTTGTCTATTAAGTGATCATCTTACTTCAACTTGGTCTTGAAATAGGTTTTGTCATCACCGTCTTTGTCGTTCTGTTGCTAATCTTTTTTGTCTGAGAGACATTTCCATTTCACAGTTATATTAAACACAACATTTTTAATATAGAAAGATATTGAGCAAAAAGAAACTTATATAATGCCAGGTGTAATCAATGATTCATAGATAGCACTGAATATCTAAAAAATATAAAAGGAACATATTAATTAAATGGTTCATTGGCCTCTATTTTAGTTGTGAATTCTTTATCTCTGCTTTATTGAATCTAGTCCTGGGTATGATGATAAACTACTTCTGGCAGCAAGGCCTTTGATTGGAAAGCTTTGAGGAGCATGGAACAACTCTTAATGGCTGTTGTTCCCAAGTCCACCTGATCTGGAGTGGTTGTACCTGTTAGAGTCCCAGCTATGGGCAAATAATGAACCCCAAACAAACACAAAACACTATGAAAGTATAAAAAATACCAGCAATACATTTTTATATAAAAAAAATACCAACAATACATTTTATCTGTAGTTGAAGGCATACAATGGCATACAAAATATTTAGTTGAAGCCTTAAATTGTTCAAACTTTAGATTTCGGCATTAAATAAATCCATAGAAGTTGATATGCCACTAAACAAAATCAACCAAACAGCCAATATGAAAGAACACTTTCATGATATTAATCCATATAATATCCTACAATTTCCTAAAGAAATCATACTGTATTTCAAAATATAACTTAAACAAAATTACAATATAAAATAAACATATCACCACCTCTAGTAATCATGTTCATACAAACATGTATATACGCAAAAGCAGAGTTTCATCTACTATGTATCAAATTGTGAAAGCAAAATAACATATATCACATTTTTATCACTACAAAGCGCACAAGAAACAATCAAATCAAATTTTTATTGAATCTCAATATATTGCATGAAGACATTTGTTTCATTGCATCTCACTATTAAAACTTTCTAACAATTGCCATCATTTTTTGATGGCATGGGTACACTAGTTAATTAATAAAACCACTGTCATATAAACACTTTAAATCATCTTGACTTTCCCTCACACCTGCAGTAATATGGTGATTAGTCATCTTGTCTAACAAACTACTAGTGAATTCAATCATTGCAGCATACTCTGAAAACTAATTACATTTGGTTCATTTGAATTTAGACTCTTTATTCATTTATCATCTTTGGAACAGTTAACATCATAATCATAATTAAATCTAACTGAATTATACATTATGACTACCTTTTCTCTTTTATCACTCTTTGGCTGTATCCTCTTATTTTCTTCCTTATCCCTTTTAATCATCATTGTTTATCCTCTTCTATGTTCCCTGATCATGGCTCTCCACAAATTCCTATCCTTTGTTGCTCTTAATGACTTTTGTCTCTTTGTTATCTTTCTTAAATCCTGTTCTGCTGTATATTTACCCAAGCTTACTAGGGGTATGTTATGCATTGTTTTCATTTGTTTCTCTTGACTCACATCTGTCTTGTGAGTATCAAATTTTCTAAACTCTCTTTCCTCATGTGCTCTCTAAATTTCAACTATCTTTTTCTGATTTCAAGTATTCTTCTTTTTATGTGCCATGTCCTTTCAGGACGTAGGCCATCATGGCTCTCCACCTCCCTCTATCCCTTGCATCTCTCAACAAGTTCCTTCCTTCTGCTTCCTCCCCCAGACCACGTTCTGTCATCCACTTGCTTAAGTCTGCCAGGTATGTCACATGCTGTTTTCTCTTGTCTCTCTTTCCCTCTATTCGACCCATGAGTATAGGATTCTCCAAGCCCTCCTTCTTCATTATGTGTCCCAGAAACTTCAGATGCCTCTTCCTTATGTCAAATATAAGCATCCTCTTTGTTTGCAACCCTTCCAAGACCTCATTGTTGCTAACACTCTTAGTCCATGATATCCTTAGCATCCTTCTGTCGCCTGAAGTCTCTTCTTCATCTTTGAGGAAATTGTCCAACATTCGCTGCCGTAAAGAAGGACAAATGTCACATAACAGTTCAGTATTCTTTTCTTTTCCTGTCTCGCAGTACTCTGCCCAACTTTTGGAATGTGTCCTTGGCCATCCCACTACGCCTATGGATCTCAGTGTTTGCTTCTATTTTCTTTGTTGTTACTCATGTTTGATCTATGTTATTCACAGCATCCTTCTGTAGAACTACATTTCTGTTGCCTCATATCTCTTATGAATGTTAAAAAAATGTGGATTAAATTTTGTATGCAAAAAATAAAGAATGTACAGATATTGTTTATTGTATCCTCTTGTTTATCATTAATTTCAGTCTATCTCTTCCTAAAGAAGTTTCATGTATCACATTTTTTATGCCTTTCCATCCTAACCTACCTTTCAATCTTTCATTCATTGACTCTTGTATAGCAGTCATAGAAATGAAACTAGAACTTCTACAGAAGGTAGTGAAGGAAAACTAGAAGAAAGCACTAAACATCAATTCCAAAAAGACAATGCATGGTTTCTAGCAAAAGGGACAGTCCAACATGCTAATATACAGATTGGAGATACCCAAATCAAGGGTGCAACAAAAGGGAAGAGTATTAAGAGAGGACAGAAAGTGTGACATATTAATCTGAAAGTGCTATTGGATAGGGAAAGATGCTTTCCAAAAGCTAAGCAAAGTATAAAGAAACAGGAAAATTTCATTAGAAACAAATAAAAGAGTACTGAAAGGTTATGCAATATCAGTCCTCCTATATGGCAGTGAATATGAGCCAACCTCCTCCCAGATAAAGAGACAAAGTAACAGAAATGTGGTCCTACAGAAAGATGCTGAGAATACTAAGGAGTGAACATGTGAGCAACAACAAAGTTTTAGAGAAAACAGGAACAAAAAGGACACATACTTTACATCAGAAAGAGAGAGTTGAAATTTCTAGGGCACATAATGAGGAAAGAGGGCTTGGTAAATGTGATACTCACAGGATTGATTGACGGTAAGAGAGACAGATGAAAGCAATGCATAACCTATCTGGCAAGCTTGAGTGAATGGATAGTAAAAAGACAAAGGACGGGAAACAGTAGAGAGCCATTATTGTCTACATCCTAAAGGGATATGGCACATAGTAAAAGTTTTTCTTGTTTATTTCTTTTCTTTTTTACTCTTTCTATCTGTGTGAGTGTATTATTATTACTATTATGTAGGCTTCTCAGTCAGAAAACATAACTGATTCCAGCTCAGGCTGATACCATATTCTGATCAGAGATAGATAAAATGCTTCATGGGTGGTCATAAAAGCAAGTAGATACATAGTTTACAACACATAGGTCAGGGATCAGTTGCAGATACGACACTCTGATCCTGGGTGAAAAGGCATAATGGCTGTTCATAAAAGCAAGCAGAATGATGTATCAATAATCCTTTATATATACTTGCATATCAGAATGGTGGCATAATTGATATAGGTGTTGATTAAACATGTGTTACTATTGTAGAAGACCGTATGTCGGAGTTACCATTATGTACAGTTTCGTGTCATGGTGATGTTGTTGAGTAGAAGTAGATGAGTACATGTGGGTTAAGATTTTTCCTGCTAGCCGGTTCAACTACATGAGAAAGCTGGACTTTAATAAAGTCCAAAGAAGGCAAAGAAAAACAAACACAAGACCGATAAATATATGTAAACAAATATATGTATTAATAACAACAAGCAAGGTACAAGTTACATGGACAGTTACATTGTGTTATACCAAACATTACCTATTCTATTGTAATAGACTCTCCCACAGATAATAAGTAGTAGTAGCAGTGGCCTGTTGGGCTCAATGGTGTTGAGCGAGTCAGTCGATGTTAGACATTGAAGTATCAACCATCACAACTAGATTGCTGTGTCATTAACTCTTATTTCAAGTTCCTAACTTTTTGTATGTCGAACCTAATTTAGGACGACTTATTGAAATACAAGCCTCCACTATGAAAACTACTCTACAACACATTAACAGAGTGTGTGTGGTAAATATTATGCATGTGTGTTGTGTTGTGGTGAGTGTTCGTACGTATGTGTATTGTGCTTAGCATGTTCCCAGCATTTGGGAAACGCTGTCTCTATGAGCGTTCACATCTGCGAGGTGGTAAGGCTGAAAGCCTGAGGAAAAAGAGGAGGAGGCGAAGGGTCAGCGACTATTTATAGCCAGGGAAGAGAGACCCCTGATGAAAGGGTTAACAAACTAAAGGAGGAATTAACTCCGACACTATCATCTGTTAGTTTTGAGATCTATCCCTGGATCAGGTAGTGAAGCACCAATTCAACAAAAATGAATAACTAAAGGATAAAATATCACAGTAATCAACAGATATACTATAGATTGAAATATAAGTTGAAAAATCTTCACTACCATGAACAGTCCAGACAGTACTTTGATACAAAAGAATACTATCAGGAAAATTATTAGCATGTTCTTAATCTTATTAGCATGTTCTTAATCTTATTAGCATGTTCTTAAATTGCCTCAACAGATCATGACTTTCATATGAATGTCATGCATGGTGTCAAACCCATTCAGAAATATCTAAATTGTCAACTGTATATAACCACTTCCTAAGATCAATAGTGACAAAGATCTTGAGTGAATAAAGTCTTGGCAAAAGTCATCCTTCTTTGAATATTTTGGACTGGTGTTACAGAATCACACACAAAAAACTGTACCAAATAACAGAAACCACATCACTTGAAGACTACCAAAAGCAACAACAATTAAAATGGATGTCACATGTAACTAGAAGAGAAAATAATGACATAATCATGTTGTTGACATTCCATACCACTTCAAATAAAAGCTTAGGATGGAAACCCCCATGAATACTGGAAAGAACAATAACATCTAGTGGACTTGAGAAACTTGTTTTCCTAAAGAATTGATTTAAGAGAATGATTTTATGAATTTCAGTTGAAAGCAATACTGGCTGCTGGTCAATGAATGTTAAATGTTTCCTTTTTGTAAATGGCTAATATTACCATTAGATTATTTACATTGTTCAGACTACTGTCCTTATCTTTATTGCCATATTCACAATATTTCAGCTGTTGTACACTCCGGCCTTCTTCAGGCGATTGGAATTTTGAACTTAAGCAAGTATTGAACTCACAACTCTGGGTCAACTCACTGGATACAACCAACACTTTTATCAACTGGTCCATAGCCCAATGGATAAAATTATTGGTTGGATCAATACCTGCCTACTGCAGTGGTGAACAAAAACTTGGAGAGGTGAGTTAAAGGGAGATAACTGAAACATCTGGAAGAGGCATGGCATGCAGAACTAGAACAATCTACTCCAGTGGATGAAAGAAAGGGATCAGTTCAAAATTCCTATCACCTGATGAAGGCCGGACGTACAACAGTTGA
>CAHIKZ030002700.1:727500-757500 GCA_903632075.3 Acanthosepion pharaonis | reverse complement strand
AAGAAGAAAATGGTGATTTACTTCATCAATCAAAATACCCTGGCATTATATGCTGATACTGTGAAAAAGACAACTCACTTAGATTGAAATCACTATAAAAGCCATAGCATGTCAGGAAATTTGGGTCACTGTGTCATGCCACAAAATTTTTCCCCCATCAGAATCCATCTTGTACATTTCTAAATCTACCATTCAGCCAGGCATTGAATACTGTTGGCATATCTAGTTTGGTGGTGATGCTGCTGTACATCTTGAGATTCTTGACAAAATACAAAGAAGGATCTGCAATGTAATTGATCCTAATCTGGCATCTCAGCTTCAGTCACTTTCTCACTAATATAACATGGTTTCCCTCTATCTTTTCTATAAATATTTTCATGGCAACTTTTTTGATGAGCTTTTTCCCTTAGTGCCTCAACAGTATAAATTTAATCATGCTACCAGATTAACTGTTTTACTGTTAACTAGCTAAATGCAACTCCCACTTCTTTTCTAATAGTTTCTTTTATCACACTTCTACATCTGTGAAACTGCCTTCTGATTTCTTGCTTCCCTGGAAACTACCGTCTTCAAAAATTTAAATGCAATGTAAATTGTCATCTTTGGTTTTCCTGAACCTTTTTCCTTGTTGTCCTTTCATCACTTCTCCTAATGAAAGCTTTCTCATTCTTGTTCAATCTCTGTAATCCTCTGTATCCTAGTGGCATTATGCCCTTGCTTGGGGTGAAATGGTTGAAAAAATGTTCACAACAAGGATTTCTAAATTTCCAAGTATTTTTCTCTTTTCTTTTCCATTTTATCTTTTACCTTAACACTGAAGTTTTTTTCTATGTTGTTAGATTGGACTACTTCAGAAAATCAAGTAAAAGTAAATTTTTGATTTGATTTCCACTGTTTTGGGTTATTTTTGAAGTACTCTTAGGTGCTTTATAAACATAGGGTAGAGACACTTTTTTTTTAAATTTAAATTTTTTTAAAATAATCCTCTCCCTCCCCATTTATTCATTTGCACTTTTTGACTCTTTAAAGGATTTAAAAAAACAAAAAAAAACCTTCAGATCAAGAATTTTTAATGTATGTCATCAATGGTATCAAGTTTGTTCAGAAATATTTAAACTGTCAGCTGTATACAACTGCTTTCTCGGATCAACAATTAAAGTTAGCTTCAATCAAATGAAGCCTGTAGGTCTTAGTGAGGACCATCTTTCTTCAAACCTTATGGAGTGGCATTACAGAATCACTGACAAAGAACGGTATCGGATAACAGAAACCATATCACTTGAGGACTTGCAATAACAGCAAAAATTAAAATGGATATCACATGTAACTCAAATCAAGTTGTTTATATTCTACACTGTTTCAAACAAAAGGTTAGGAAGGAAGCTATCATTAGTATTAGAAAGAGCAATAACAGTACACTTGAGAAACCTATTTTCCTGAAAAATTGTTTTAATAAAAAGATATTATAAATTTCAACCAAAAGTAGCACTGGCTGCTCAGTCAATAATTGCCAATTGTTTCCTTATAAGGAAACAGCTAATATTACCATTACTATTTATTAGGATCACCTTGTTTATTGCATATTGAGAAAAATTCTGCATGCTATTGAATCCCACTCTTGTATTAGAAACTTTAGAGTAAGTTGGGTTCACCTGGGTACTAATTAAATGTACTAGGTCCTGATCTGGCATTTAGTCTACAGTCGCTTTCTCGCAGACATGTCGTGGCTTCCCTCTGTCTCTTCTATAAGTATTTTCATGGCAACTGTTCTGATGACTTGCTTTCTCTGGTTTCCAGACTACATGAATTTAAGTGTGCTACTAGGTTGGCATCTGGGTCCCACCCTTTCAATGTCAAAATGGTTAAATGTAACTGTCTCTTCTACTCAAACAGCTTCTTTTCTCGCCCTTCCCATCTGTGAAATTCTCTTCCTCTTACTTGCTTCCCTGATAAGTATAATCTTCAAATATTCAAGTGTAATGTCAATCAACATCTTCTGATACCTTGATCTTATTCCCTGTCCTTCTCTTTATCCTCTCCCCAAATACACCTCTTTACACTTGTTCTGAACTCTCTGTAACCCCTTGCATGCTAGCGGCACTCCTGCCTTGCTTGGGATGAAATTCTTAAAAAGAAAAGTCATTTAAAAATTTAGTAGAACTGGAATTTAAAATATAGCTGCTTTTGTGACTTGTAGCCCATTCAGGTAATTCTGGTTGGAAATCTATACAGTTGACAAAATGGCAGGAAAAGAGTTAAACCTGAAGTGACCGGTTATTGTCATTTATTGTATTTATATAGCTTTAAATTCTTTGTGCTTTATTGTTCAAGAAATCGATATGTTTTGTTCAACAGTGACTTAACTCTTTCACCACTTCTCAAGCCGATCTCACTTACGAAAATAACAATGAAAAAAGAAGCCGTTTTTCAATTATGGCAGCTCACATTTTTTCTTAAGAAACTAATCAATTTAATTTTATTGACCAGAAAAAAATAATATATGCTGTGTATGGGAGTGTGTGTGTGTGTGTGTGTGTGTGTGCGTAAAATGAAGAATTCAATTAAATAAAGTGAAAAAAAGAAAAAGGAAAAAAATAACACATGAAAAAGAAAAGTATGTTAAATTAAAGCAAGGCTAACGAGGCACACTTAACAAGGAGATGCAAGAACTAATTAGTAAATTTTCCTTGTAAGATTTTTAAAGAGCACTAAAACTCCTGCATGTTCGACTGCCATGCGTGAAGAACACGTAAAATTGAAATCCATCGTTAACATCTGTTAAGTTAATTGGTGTAATTAAATAATTAGACATGTCAAGCAATTAGCGTCCTAATGAGAGAGAATAAAAGAACAGAAGAGAAAAAGAAAATGTGTACAAAGCAAAGATATCTCAAATCTTCCAAAATACTCTTTTTAAAAAGAAAAAGGAAATTATCATTGCTTTTGTTAATTAACTAGAATTAATTAAGAATTTTACTTTTACTTTTTGCTTCTGTTTTTTTATCAACATTTCTAAAAGAAATTTATTGAATTTTATTTTCTTCATTTCTTGAGAATGAAGTAAAAAATAAAATGTGTGTATACATATGTGAAGATGTGTATCTGTGAATATGTGCAAATGAAAACGAATATGCACCTAGAGTGAATATTATTGTGCCCATCAGCATACACCTACGCACACACCTCTTTTTGTGTCTGCTTGGGTAGAAATCTGAATTATAAAAACCTTTGAAATAATCAGTACACTTTGTATGACATTTTACACATAAACACTTGCAAAATGAACTAATTATTGGATTGAAGATGCATAAAGATTATTATAACAGTTGTTTATTGACAAGGAAAAATTGATTTTTTTTTTCAAAGTTTTTTTTGTACCTCCTCTGATGTTCTCTATAAAGAAATTCACTGATTTTTAACTCTTTTAAATAAACAAATAAATACACGAACATTAGATATAGAACTGAAGTTTAGCTTCCTTGTTACACCTGTATTATCACTGGATTTCTAAGAAAGAGTTGAAATTTCCAGGACCCATAATCAGGAAACAAGGCTTGGAGAATTTAATATTCACAGGAAAGGAGATTTAGAAGGAAATAGTGAGTAACCTACCTAACAAGTTTTTGTGATGAAATAGAAGTGCAGGAACAAAGAGGAATGGTTGAAGTGTCAAATGTTGTGTTGAGTTGCAAAGAACAGGAAGTTGTTGAGAGCCATAATCACCCATGTCCTGAACTGACATGGCACATAGAAGAAGATGATGACTGTCATCTGTTGTCCTCATCTTTATTGTCATATTTATGACGTTTCAACTGTAGTATGCATCGACCTTCTTTAAGTGATATGTGTTAGAATTTGGAACCGAACCCTTTATTTTGTCCACTGGGGTAGATTGTTCTAGTTCCACATGCCATGCCTTTTGTGGATATCTCAGTTTCAGTTATTTCCCTTTAGTAACTCAAATCTCCAAGTTTCTGTTCACATCTGTTGTGGCCAGGCATTAAACTCACAACTCAAGTCACTGGATTACTTCAACCAATGCTTTTATTCACTGGGCCAAGTGGAAAAAAATAAATGAATCAGTTCAAAAATTCCAACATATATCACCTGAAGAAGGCTGGAGCATACAATAACTGAGATGTTATGAATAAGACAATAAAGAATTAGTGTAAACAGTTACAATACCCCCCCCCAATAGACAGATAAATATATATATATTTATATGTATATATATATATATATATATAGGTAGCATATTTTAATTCAAACAGGTTTGGTTAAATAATTTAGACATGTTTCATGTAGTTTCAATATCATCAGAGACCATCTTCAGGGGTTTAAGTCATCTGTGAGTATGTATATGCGTTTCTGTGAATTTAAACCATTTCAGCTGTTCACTTTTGCAGCATTCTAGATTTCAAAGTTCATAGTTCACATGTTCTTTTGGGTTTCTTTCAATGTAAGGGGAGTAACTGTTTTGTTTTTGTTCATATGTATATAATAATTTTTTTGTCATAAGCATTTAATGACTTTGTTGCTATACTCATAGTTGACTGTATTTATTTTGGATTTTAACTCTCTTATATAAAGGGCTTCAAAGGAACACTCATGCCCACACTCACAGATTAGACATATATTAGTTGAAAATACATCTATATTACATAAAAACAATAACAAGCAAAAACTAAAAATCCTTGAGCTCTTTATATAAGTGAGTTAAAACCCAAAATAAATCAAGTCAGCTATGAGTATAGTAAGTCCTTGAATGCTTATGAAAAAAAAAAAATTATGTACATATAAACAAAGACAAAAATGTTCTTTGTTTTTTGCTTTATTTTTTTTCTTTAGCCTTCTTGAAATTTACAAATTTTAGCTCTGTTCAGTAAAAAGCGAGAAAAAAAACTGTTTCTATGTAATGCAGAGGATGGAAATGTAATCAGGAAACTACCCCTTAATATAACCCTCTACCTTGAGTGGCCCCCGGGCCTTGTACAGTGTGAAGCTTTAAAAAAAAAAAAAAAAAAAATCTTGCAGGTAAGGAGGGCTTGCTCAACTTGAAACCAAATATTCAGTCTTAGGTTTTCACCTCAATTCAAATACAGTGTAACCCGGATATAAGAGAGTTGTTGGGACTGGAGAAGAAGTCTCTTATATTTGGGTTTGGTCTATTTTATATACATTAACACAGGCTCTAATTTGGGACCAGAGAAAATCTCTCTTATATCCGGGTTACACTGTATCACCATTACTACTGATGAGAAAGCTCAGACCTCACAGTAGAGACTTCAGCTATTTTTCATTCAATAAGTTTTTCAATTTATTTTCCTTTTATTCATAGCCTTTTTCTCATTTACTTTATGTTATTTCTATTTTCTTTTCCTTCTTCACTCTTGTAAATATTCTTCCTTACATTTTCCCCTGCTTGTTTATTCTTTCTTTGTTAATATTTTATTATTTAAAAACACCTTTTTTTTCTCTACCTTCCTTCCTTGCATTTCTTTAATTCTTTCCTTCCCTTCTCTTTTTTTTTTTTTTGTCATTGTCTTTCTTTTTCTGCCATTGTTCATTCCTTGTTTCATTTTTTTCCACTTCATATTTTTATTTGTATTTACTTTCAGGCATTCATTCTTTGCTTCTTTCCTTTATTCTCTATATTTTATTTACATTTTCTTTTTATTCTTTCTTTTTCCTTCAATTTTCTTTTCTTTTTCATTTAAATCTTTTTTTACTTTTAGGTTCTTTACAAATTTTTCCTTTCCCTTTTTCCTTTTTTCTTTTCATTTTTTTCTGTTTTTTTTTCTCAACACATTAGACTGTGAGTGATGAGTTTTTCGACATAATTGTATTTGTAAATGCATAATTTGTGAGGTCTGGAATCCTTTAAAACAATAATCCTGTTTGTTCACCAAACTGAAGGTTGACTATTCAATCTTTAAATATGTGACATGAACCATGTTTAGAAAAAGAATCAGTTCCACAAGACAGAGCCCACACATGGAGTTATGAACTTGCTCTTTATCATAAGAAGAATAGCAAATAAAAGTAGAAAGAAAGAAAATACCCAAACAAAATTTAATGAAATATTGTAAAGGTGCCAAGCAGAAAAGAAAGAGAATAAGAAAGAGAATAAGAAAGAAAAGAAAAATAAACAAAGAATAAAAAAATTCAGGAGAAATATGGAGAAAAAGAGGAAAATTAGAAAATATTCAAACATATAAAAATTAAAGGAAAAAAATAAAGAAAATGTAACACTTGGTATTGCAAAAATAATAAAATCAAAAGAAAGATTTTAAAATAAATTTGAAGAATAAAGAACAAGGGAAAGGATTTACAAAAAATTCAAATAATATAAAAAGTGAAATCATGAAAGATAGAAGGAAGTTAGGAATAATAAAAAAAAAACTGACAACCCGAAAAATACAATGAAAAACTAAAACTGAAGATATAAAATAGAAAAAAAAAGTAAAGATGAAATATGAATAAGTCTAGAAAAAATAAAAAGTAATAATAAAAATTTAACTGAAAGAAAGAGATAAACAATTTTGGGGAAAAGTTTTGGGGATCAAAAAACAAAACAAAAAAAGTAAAGAATATGAAGAAAGAGAGGGCCATTGAAAAATAATGAATAAAAACAAAAAATAAAATCGGAAAAATAAATGTCTTGTTAAAAACTGAGTAATAAATATAAAAAATAGCAACATAAAATTATATAGAAAAACTGTATGCAAAAGATGATAGACATCTTGCAATATTGAGCCAACTGTTGGTATGTTAAATTCCCTTGGAAAACATTTTATAATTAGCCATTTTTTGTCTAGTCACAATTTATTTTAGATATTTTTCTCTCTTTTAAAAATACTTTTTTTTTCTATTGGCTTCATTGATGTTATCACCGTATATTTGCAGATCCTTGTAAGTTACAATTATATACAGAAGAAATGGTATTCAAGACAGAGCAGCTCAACTACCCATCAAAAAATGGTGCTTAAGTTAAATGGGGATGGAGTTTAAAAAAGGGAAATGTGAAAAATAAAAATGGAACGAGAATGGTTGGAACGTGATTGAAAGAAAGAAAGAAAGAAAATCTAAGGAAATGATAAATAAAGAATAGCAAAAAAAAAAAGAGGAAAGCATTGAAAGAAAGAAGATAAGAAAACTGAACAGTTTGAGATAAAGAAACAAAAAGAAAAAGAAAGATTAGTGTTGGAAGAACAAAGTAAAACAGATATATGAATTGAAAATAAAGCAATAAAAAGATAGAATGGATTTCAGAGTATAAAGGAATATAGGAAAATGCAAAAGGAAAAATTGAAAGAGTGAATAAGACAGAATGGAGAATGAAGTGAATGGAAAGAAGTAAAGAAGAAAAATGGAGATCAGAATAATGGTGTACTAACGTTTTGTCAAAAATAAATAAAAATATGGAAAAAGAATTGAAAAAGAAAAATTATGAAGAATAAAGTATTGAGAGAAAAAGATAGTAAAAGTATAAAAACAGTTTAGAGGGGAAAAAAAATGAAGATTTTAAGACTCAAATGCAAAATAGGATGAGATACAATTTGAAAAAAACAAAATTTTAAAAATTATACAAAATACAAAGTAAAAATAAGAAGTTACTTTTTTTAACCAGTAAAATAAATATGGAAAATATTGTCTCTTTTCTTTCTTTGTCTAACATAATTTATGATTTTATTACTGGCCATTAGTGTTTACTTCACTTGGTGGAAACAAAAATTCTCACCATATTTCTCAAAGAAATACTAATCTGAAGTAACAGACCACCCAACTCAAACATTAAAGCACGAGTTTAACTGCTTGATTTTTTTTGGTTACCAAATTCAGGATAATTTTATTGTATTTTTTGTTAGTTCTCTTTTGTTTTTTTTTAGGGTGGAGCATTTTTTCCTTCCAGGTGGCACTTGAGATGGATGGATTAGTGCAAAGAATGTAATTCTAATTATCTCTTTTCTACTGTTTGGTTTTCTTTTTGTAAGACAATATCCAATAATTACTGGAGGTTTATTTCAGAAATGTTCACAATGTTTGTCAAATGACAAAGTTGAAATACTTTAAGTATAAGTGAATAATATTTATTTCTGAAATAAAACAGAAAATGTGGCACAAGGCCAAAAGTAGGGATGGTCATCAATCAATCTTATATTAAACTTATTCACAATCACTAACCCAAATAAACTATACAATATTTCTTAAACCAAACAACACATTCTTACTTACCATTTTACTACAGTTACCATAATACCTCAAAGTCTCTATGAAGTCCTAACTAGTTCCCATATGTACAATTTATCTGTGGTGGGTGGGGAATAAAAATAACATTTAAAACATGAAATCCCAATGAATATTTACAATGTTTAAAATCCTATGTACAAGAAATTAAACAAAATAGTGTTAGTAATACCCCACTCCCCCATCAATCCTTGAATGCAGCAGAAATATTAGATAACTAGATGAGATTAATATGGGACTTAAATAATTCAAACAAACACCCAACCAAACACTTTCTCAAACACACACTTATCCAAACATATCAACAACTACAAAAGATACACTCATGATTTTCTAAGCATAAGCTTAGATGTAGGACAAGGCCGAAAGTATGGGGCACCCAGTGAGGATCGAACTCACTATACAGTCATAACTGATCTAGCGAGACAAGATTGCTAACCATTACACCATGTCGATGAGCCCAAGAAGTATAAGCAAATATTTTTATTTCACCTCTTGACCTTTCATTTTTATACCTAGCAACAGTTTTTAACAATAATTTCTGATTCTTATTTCTTTTAACTGGCTGTATTTGTAATTTCTTAAAATTAAATTTTTTAGAGTGAGACACCTGTTCCCAGCTTGGCTTTTGAAATTATAAACTTAAATCATAATTCTGTTTGTACCTCATGTGCAGTTGGTATAATGAATAGTGGCTTGGAATGAATATTTTGGAATTAATAGCTTTGGAATATACAGTTGGTATAATGTATGGCTTTGGAATATACAGTTGGTATAATGTATGGCTTTGGAATATACAGTTGGTATAATGTATGGCTTTGGAATATACAGTTGGTATAATGTATGGCTTTGGAATATACAGTTGGTATAATGAATAGTGGCTTACAATGAGAAATCCAAGAGCTGAATTCAAATCTCAGTCAAGTTTGTTACATTCACTTACATGCAAATACCCTTGGGAAAGATATGAAGCCATATCTTTTTTCTCTAAACTATGGGTTAAACAGTAGGACTGGAAAAATCATTGTCATCTAAAAAAAAATTGTTAAGCAATATCAGGTGGATGGACTGACCTACTGGGAACTTGAGAAATTTCTTGGTGGGCCCCAAAGTGATTTGCGTAAAACCTTTACTTTTATAAGATTCCTTTGACTATGTTTTGTGATTAAGTGGGGGGTCCTTTTGACTGGGCTTTT
Source organism: Acanthosepion pharaonis (assembly GCA_903632075.3). Classification (NCBI taxonomy): domain Eukaryota; kingdom Metazoa; phylum Mollusca; class Cephalopoda; order Sepiida; family Sepiidae; genus Acanthosepion; species Acanthosepion pharaonis. The sequence continues at coordinate 748,057 of CAHIKZ030002700.1, read as the reverse complement.
TTACAAGTTTTCCCTGTAGAAATTTTCAATCCATTATGCCAGTGAGAAATATTCACTTACTAAAATAAAAAAAAAGAATTATTCTCTCAATCTAAAATATATTTTGCAAATGGTTAATAAACCATAAAATTCAAATCCATCAATTAATCACTCCTCATTGTTCAAATTATTCCTATAATCTTATAATCCAAAATATGCTTTGGCTTTAAATAACCCACAAAGGGTTGATAAGACATAAAATTCAATCCATCAATCCTCATTGTTCACATGTTCAGTCCTTAGTATTCTTAGTATCTTTCTACAGAACCACATTTCTTTCACTCAGAGTGTAAAGAAAATTCTTATATTTGGGCAGAAGCTGCCAAGTCTACACTTAAATTGCTTGAAAGAGTCCAAAAGCATCTCCAAGTCCTTGTGGGTAACAAATTATTTCCCACCCTCCAACCTCTCTCTCACAGGTGGAATGTGACACACTTCCCAACCTCTCTCTCACAGTGGCAAACTTCTCGCTGATCTATTGCTACTTTCACAGAAAGTGCTCAGATGAACTATGTTCCTTGGTTCCGCTAGGCCTATCCTTCACAGCAAGGATCCACCATGCTACTTACATTATAGCAAACCACCTACATTTCCTTCGTATTCCATTGGTGAGAAGTAAGTTCCACTCAAACTGCTTCATCTTGTGAACAACTGCTCTGTGGAACCAACTCCCAAGAGGATGTTTCCCTGATCAATCCAATCTTAACCTGTCAAGTCTATGACTAACTATTATCTTCCTCTTTTATATGTACAAACTACCTCCTAACATAACTTTCTACTGCAAATGGTCCCCTTGTAAAGAGTAAATCTTACTGTAAAAAAAATAAATAAATAAATTAGCCAGTGTTCAATGCTATATAAAACAGTATATGTGACATAGCAATTCAGCACTTGTCTCTGTTTCGAGCTAAATCTTCTTATCTTTTAATATTTGGTTCAGTCTCCGTAAGCAACCTCCTACAATTCAAAATGTTTCGGATTTAATTGACCCAGAAAGGGTTGATAAGCCATAAAAACAAATCAATCAGCTAATCAACTTTCAGTTAGTAAGTACATGCTTTAAGCTTTGTTGAGCAGTTATCACCACCATAATTGTGAGAAATAATATAATAATATAGTAAATATAATAATATAATATAGTAAATAATATAGTAAATAATAAATAGTATTGTAAGTAAATAATATAGTAAAGCAATGTAGTAAAATAATATAGTAAATATAGTATAAATAATATAGGAAACAATATAAATAATATAGTAAATAATATAGTAATATAGTTAATATGTGCATTCAAGCAGTATAGTGTGTACATACACATTATAATTCACCGAGGCATTAAAACCGTGATTTTGCATTTTTACTATCTATTTAATGTAGATGATCTAATGCAGATAATTAGGTAAAGTGTTGAAAATGTAATTTAGCCATAAAAAGATGAACTTGCATATGCAATTTAAGGTCACTCTTGTATAAAATTTCAATGTGTACAAATAAAAAAAAATAATGAAGAATTTCAGTAGGTTTTGGCTAATGAAATTAATTATGGCTTTTTAATTTCTTGTTAAAATCTAGAATCCATATATATTAAATTATATAAAATTCTGTGATTTACATTAGTCCATCCATCCAACCCTCTAAAATAGCCACACATTGACTGATCAAAACAAAATTTTGGGGAGAAGTGCAAACAGGTAAAGGGGTCCAAAGTACAGTTGGTTTTACTATTGTGCATAACTTAGTACAATAAATTTTCATTCATTTTTTTGAAAAATTAAAAGTTTTATTATTTAACAAACAAAATACTCCCACTATTTTAAAAACAATTTAATGATTAGAATAAATCATTATTTAATAAAAATGCAGTATTGTTTTTTACGGATCTTTAAGTTTTTATATTTATTGGTTTGTGAAACGGAATGAAATGTAGTATTTATAAATCTCATCAAAAAATGTTAATGATAACTTAAACAGTACCGTGAGGATTTTAACACATGTCTAGTATTTAAAACTTTTAAAAAAAGCTGATATTGACTTTTTGTGTGTATATGAAAAAGAGTTACAAATTTCTGTAAACAACTGATTTGTTTTTTCAGGAATTAAAAAAACTGCTGTAAAAATCCTTTTTTTCAAGTAAAGAGGATTTGAATTTCTGTCTCAGCTCCTGATTAGAGTGATAACAAACTTAGAGAGAAGAAAGAAACATTGTCTATGAACGAAGATAAATTATCCTTCCTGATTAACAGAGATTTGATTCCTGTCAAATCTTTGTCACTTAAGATAAGGAGATATTGTTGCTTTATTTAGTCTTGGAAGTTTTGAATTGAGAAGTCTAAATTGCGTTATTGCCAATTCTATCATCAATACGAGAGTATTATCGTTTAGCAGTAGGTTATGTTTTTCTTATGACAAAAAGTATTATTTTTGGCCATTAAAAAGAATTACAAATTAATATTTTTATACTAAGCAAAAATAATCTGAAAGGGATAAATTCTGAATTTCTTTTTTGTTTAATCATTTTTCCCCAAGTAAGGTAATAAAGCCACTAAAGCACAAATAGTTACTGAGTGTGGAAGAATAATAAAAATAAAAAATATTATTAAGGAGTGAGAACAATAAAAGGAGAGGAATCGAAAGGACTGTAGATAATGATTGATATTGCATTTGAATTTTTGAAGATCAAAGTTGGCTGGAAAGTATGGAGACTGAAGGGAGTTTTACAAGTGAGAAGCAGATATAAATTTAGAATCTATTCATGCCTTTATGCAATGAACAAATAAAACTGTAAAATCTGTTTTTGTAATTCATTAAAGGGATGCATAACATTTAAAGAGGGAATGATCCAAGTCTGAAGGTACATTGGAATACTGAAAGTGGCTTCCAAAAGCTAAGTAAAGTATTAAGAAACATGAAAATTTCAGAAAAATATGTCAACTTCTCCAAGCCCCTTTTCCTCATTGTGTCCTAACAATTTCATCTGTCTCTTTCTAAGCATAAGCATTATTTTTGTATCAATTTTCCTTAGAACTTCTTCATTACTCACATGTCCAGTTCCTGGTATTCTCAGCATTCTTCTGTAGAACTACAATACAACTCAAGTCTCTTTTTCATCTTTAACGAGATTGTCCATATAGGAGGATTGATATTACATAGCAAGTCAGCATTCTTTACTTTGTTTCTGTTGAGGAGATTAACAACATTTATTGCTATATTAGAGGACTGATATCACATAATGAGGAAAAGGGGCTTGGTTAATTTTACACTCATAGCACATATTGAAGGCAAGAAGAGGAGAGGAAAATGGCCAGTAACCTACCTAATGTGCTTGTGTAAATGGATGGCAGAACAGGGACAGGGAGGAATAGTAAAAAGACAAATGTTATAAACTAATCTTTATAGTTTTTTATATCAAGTTCTTACATTGAAATCTTTTGCAAATCTGATATTGAATTCCAAAGATTCACAAAGGCGGCATTCCACTCAGACTAATTGTTAGTTGCCAAGGCTCTGTGTGCTACCCTCTGAGTTGATTCCTTGTAGATAAAATTGAACCATTGATTGGAAAGTCTCCTTCATATGTCCAAAACTCTGCCCACTTCGTGGAAATAATCAAAGATGCTCCCATCCTATCCAACCAGATGGTGAACTTAGACGTGATGAGTTTGTTCACCAAGGTACTCATGGAGGAGGCACTCTTAGTCAGAGACAGATTGGCCTCTGACTCATCCCGAGAAAAATGGACCAGTATTCCAATAGATAATCTGATGGTGATGTTGACTTTCTGTACACAAACAACACACTTCGGAATGGGATCACACATATATCAACAGTATGAGGGCTTAGCAATGGGCTCACTTTTATCACCAGTAATGGTGAATATATACATGGAATACTTTGAGGAAATGGCATTAGAATCCATATATCTAAAGCCTACTATGGTTAAGGTATGTAGATGACACCTTCATACTCTGGCCACACCAGGAAGATGTTCAGGTTCTACTGGACAATGTGAACTCAATAAGACCTTTGATACAGTTCACAATGGAGAAAGAGAGTTACAACACACTCGCATTACTGGATGTTCTAATATATTGAACAGAGCATGGGTTCAAGACATTCGTATACTATAAACCAACATTCACTGGATAGTACCTCAATTTCAACTCCCACCATCCATACAGCATAAAGAAAGGGATTGTCCACTGCTTACAACTCCCAGAGACATTAGATAAAGAATTGGTCAGTATAAGTAGCACCCTACAATGCAACAACTACCCTGGGTACATGGCAGCAGCCCCAAAAAACTGGTATAGGCGGGTACAAGAAGAGGAGGACAACAACACTCAGAAAACAGATGTTTTAAGGAAAATGGGAATGAAAAGGACACTTCTTCTTTGGATAAAAAAGAAACTTGAAATTCCTGGGACATGAGGAAAAGACGGCTTGGAAAATTGGACACTCACAGGAAATATGAGTAGCAATGGCAAACCTTATGAGCTTGTGTAAATGGATGGCAGAACATGAACAGAAAAAGATAGGAAGAAGACAGCCGTTGCTTAGTACTACAAGGGATAGGAAGTTGTGGAGAGGCATGATCGCCTACATCCTACAGGGACACAGCACATAAAAGACAACTTCTATATGTCGGTCCTTTCAGGACATTGGTGATCAGGGCTGTCTATATTTAATTTTGTCTTTTTGTTACCTCTCCTAAACCTTGTTCTACTATCCCTTTACTGAACCTTGCTAGGTAGGTTATACATGGTTTTCTTCAGTCTTGCCTTCAATCTATCCTGTGTGTATCATATTTTCCACATCCTCTTTCATCATTATGTTCCCCAGAAATTTTAACTATCTCTTTCTGATTTTAAGTTTAAATGTCTTTTTTGTTACCATTTTCCTTAAAACTTCTTCATTACTCATATATTCTCAACATCCTTCCATAGAACTACATTTCTGTTGCTTAAAGTCTCTTCTTCATTGGGGAGGAGATTGTCCAGCATTCATTGCCATATAAGAGAACTAATGTTACATAACAGTTCAGTTTTCTTATTTTTGTTTCTAGCAATTTCTTTTCCATTTCTTAATACTTTGCTTAGCTTTTGGAAGGCAACTTTCACTCTCCCAATGCACCTTTGGATTTCAGGGTTGCACTTTCCACTCTTTGCTAAAATACTTCCCAGTTATTTAAATTGTACTTGTTTGATTCAGTTAAAAAAAAATGATAAGGGAAACAGTTGTTTTCTTTTACGTGCTGTGTCCCTTCGAACAATAGGTAATCATGGACTCCACACCTCCCTATCCCATGTAGCTCCAAGCAATATTGTACACTGGAAGAAGACTGTAAAATAGATCATCTAAAATGGTCGGGTAAAAATAAAATAAACGATTAATAATGATAAAAGAGATCAACAGCTTTGAACGACTCTAGGAATGATAATGATTCATTTCAAAATTACTGAAGGACTCCAGAATGGAATATTTTCTAAACCCATGCTATTTTTTTAAATCATTTCATTGCAAACAAAGCATGCAAAGGGTTACAGAGCGTGGGAGCAAGAGTAAAAAGGCGTGATAGAGGAAAGGATGAGGAAAAGGACGGGGAATTAGATCAAGGCATCTGAAAATGTCGATTGGCATTGCATTTGAATAATTGAGAATTATAGCTATCAGGGAAGTAAGTAAGAGGAAGGGAGTTCAACAAACAGGAAGTACGAGACATGAAGCTATTGGAGTAGAAGAGACTGCTACATTTAATAGTTTCGACATTGAAAAGGGTGGGACTGAGATGCCAACCTAGTAGCACGTTTAAATTCATACAGTTTGGGAACCAGCGAAAGTAGCTTGTCAGAGCAATCACCATGAAAGTATTTGTAGAAATGACAGAGGGAAGCGACGGCACGTTTGTGAGAAAGTGACTGTAGACGAGATGCCAGATCAGGGCCAATCACATTGCATATCTATCTCTGGATTTTGTTGAGGACCTTAAGACGAAGAGTGGGGGCCTCCAGACCATATAGGGCAGCAGTATTCCATGCAAGGGCGAATGGTTGATTTATAGATTTCACCCCAAGGAAGGTGGGAGTGCCACAAGCACGCAAGGGGTTACAGAGATGGGAACGAGAGTAAAAAGGAGTGAAAAAGGAAAGGATGAAGAGAAGGACGAGGAATTAGATCAAGGCATCTGAAGATGTCGATTAACATTGCATTTGAATTATTGAAGATTATAGCTATTAGGGAAGCAAGTACAGGAAGTACGAGACATGAAGCTATTGGAGTAGAAGAGATGGCTACATTTAACCGTTTTGACATTGAAAAGGGTTGGACTTAGATGCCAACCTAGTAGCACGCTTAAATTCATGCAGTTTGGAAACCAGCGAAAGTAGCTTGTCAGAGCAGTTACCGTGAAAGTATTTGTAGAAAAGACAGAGGGAAGCGGCGATACGTATGTGAGAAAGTGACTGTAGACGAGATGCTAGATCAGGACCAATCACATCCGTCTCTGGATTTTATTGAGGACCTTGAGACGAACAGCGGGAGCTCCAGTATTTTTTCTTCTTCGAGGATGCAAGACCTTTTAGTACATAATTTTCTTGATTAGGCTTGTTTACAGGGTTGACTGATATAGACACAGATGCATATGCAATGAAAACTACAGAAATAAACTACGTTACTCAGGATTCAGGATGATTCGTTGGATTTATCATTGGTGCCCAAAATATCTGTCATCTTTGGGACAAAAAAGAAGTTTTAAAATACCTAAAAGAAAATTTAGCCTGTAAAACTGAAGCAACATAAACCTTAGAGAATTTCTGGCATTGGTAAGGAAAAAGAAATAGTAGACAGAAAGAAAAAAGAAAACAATTTGATGACTAGATTGTTTTCCTTTTGAGGGTAAAAAAACCCAATTAAGAAATAACCTTTTAATGAGTAGGAAAGAAACAATTAAACAATTATTGGCCATTCAGACTGCAAATAAATGATTAAGCTTCTTATGGCTAAGATCAAAGTAAATAAACAGTAAAAAAAAAAGTAGCAGCAGCTTTCCATAATTATCTTTAACTGGTATGATTCCAAATGATTATTTCAAACAAAATGCAAAATGTCATTTATCCATTTCTTTCATTGTTTTAGTTAATCTTTTGGGAATGAAGACACTCCTAACTTTATGGTTCAATACATGAGATATATGTAGAGAGAAGGGAAGATGGGAAAGGCCAGAGATAAAGAAATATAGAAAGTGAGAGAAAAATGTATGTAGAGAAAAGAGAAGATGAAAAGAGAGAGAAAAAAGTATGCAGAGAAGAAAAGATAGGAAAAAAAGAGGGACAGGGATAGAAATGTGTGGAGAGAGAAAAAGTATGCAGAGAGAAAAAAAAGATGGAAAGAGAGAGGGAGAGAGAGAGGGGTGGGGGAAATATATGTAGAGATGATGGAAAGAGAGAGCGTGAGAAATATATGTAGTGACAATGGGAAGATAGACAAATGTATGGAAAGAAAGAGATAAAAATGTATGGAGAAAGAAGAGACGACGGAAACAGAAAATATAAAGAGAGTGACAAAAGTATGTAGAGAGACAAGAAGATGGAAAGAGTGAGAGAAATGTATGTTGAGAGAAGAGAAGATTGAAAAAGAGTGAGAAAAATATTCATAGAAAGGGAAGATGGAACAAGAAAGTAAAAAAGAAGTATATCTTGATAAAAGAGACGGAAAGAGAAAGAGTAGTATGTGTAAAGAGAAAAGAAAATGGAAAGAAAAAAAGAAAACGAAATGCACGGAGAGAGAAGGGAATATGAAAAATACGGAGAAAAAGAAAGGAAGAGAGAAAAATATACATGAAGAGAAGAAGGAAAAGGGAAGAGAAAAATGTATGTAGAGAGGAAAGAGAAAAAAATGGAGAAAAAAAAGAACAGTGAGAAAAATATATGCAGAGAGAAGAGAAGATGAAAAGAGAAAAAAAGAAATACATGGTAAAAAAAAGGGAAGTTAGAAAAAGAAAGTAAATGTCCGTAGATAGAAGATGGGAAAATAGAGAAACAAAGTAAATAAAAATAAATAAATGTAAAGAAAATAGAAAACTGTCAAGGGAATAAATATGGAGAAAAGAGATAAAATGAAAAAGAATGTCGAAGTGAAAAAAGAGAAAGAAAAAAATAGAATTGAAAAGAGGAAACAGAAGATCTACAAGAAAATATGTAGAGAAGAGACAGAGTGAGGAAAAGCAATGTATGTTGAAAGGAAAGAAAAAAAAAGGGGAGAGAAAATATATAATAGAAATAAAAAAAGATAAAAAGTAATATATGTTAGAGGAAGAGAAGACAGAATAAAAAAGAAAATATGTGTAGAGGGAAGAAATTTATGTAGAGAGAAGGGAAGATGAAAAAGAAATATACGCAAAAAAGCAAAGAATAGTGCCAAAATATATGTAAAGAAAAGTGAAGGAAAGAAAAAAATAGTTTTTAAAAATTAGGTCAGCCAATCACGCTACCTTGGTTTCAACCTTTCGGTATCCTCAGGCGATCTGGGCTAAATTTTTAAATTCAAAAGTTCTGCATGTTAAATTTTTATTTTATTTATACGTGTATTGAACACTTTTTAATGGTCTAATTATCTTTTTCCTGGTGTAATTCAACTATGACTAATAACTTTTTTATAATTTCATATATATATATATATATATACATACAGAGATATAGAAGGGAAGATGAAAAGAAGGTGAAAAATAGAGATAAAGGGAAGACAAAAATGAGAAAAAATATATAGAGAGAGAAACAGGAGGGAAGACAAAAAGTAGAAAATAGAGAAAGAAACAGAATGAAAGATAAGAAATAGAAAAATGTAGGTAAAAATGAAGGTAAAACAGAAGAGACAAATGTGGCGAAAAGGGAAGGAAAGACAAGAAAAAATTTATGTATGGAGAAGAGGCGTTAGAGAAAAAAGAAAGATTTTAAGGGAAGAGAAGATAAAGAGAAAAGAAAAAAATAGGTTCAAAAAAAGAGAAAATGAGAATAAGTGATAAAAAGAACAGAGAAGATGTAATAATCAAAAATTAAAAAGAAGACGAAAAAACAAAAAAAAAAAATTATATAAAGAGAACAGAAAGGAAGGCGATGAGAGAAAGTAAATATGAGAAGGGAAGAGGAAAAGAAAGAAAAAAAAATAAATGCATCCAGAAGAAGAGCGGAATACGAACAACAAATATTAAGAGTGAAGAAAAGAAAAATGAAATAAAATAGTGTTTTTTTACAGTGATGGTCACCCTGTACAAGGCTCGGGAGTCACTCGAGGCGGAAGGTTACAGAATAAGCGGCACAGTGTATGTGGCTATGTGGGATGAGGGTGATAACAGTTAATTCTATACTTGAACAGGTTAAGATTGTAGTGATCGAGAAAACACTCCCTTGGAAGTTGGTTCCACAGATCCTAGGTTCGCAGGAAGAATCTACTCGAGTGGAACTTAGGTTTCACAAATTGGAATACGAAGAGAAAGATAGTGGTCCGTTACAATGAGCGTAGCATGGCGGATCTTAACCGTGAAGGTTAGGACTAAGCAATATAGTTCGTCTAAGAGCTTTTCATGGAAATAGCTATGGAGTAGTAAGTGTTTTGCGACGTTTCGTCTGTGTGAAAAGGCTTATAAGGTGGAAAAAAAGAAAGAAATTAAAAGGAAGTGTAAGACTAATTGAATGAAGGAGTGAAATAAATGGGAAGGATATCGTTAAAGAGCAAGAATAAAATTGGATTAGATGAAGAAAGTTAATTTGAATATGAGAAAAAAAAACATTTAAAGTAGTGGGAGCTTCAATTTCATTTTAAATATTGAAACTGTACGTGGCGTAATGGATAGCGGTTCGATTTGAGGAATCTGAGAGCTCTAGTCGGATCCATTACATTCACTGTGCTCTAAGGTATGAATCCACTTCTTCCCTCAGCTATGGGTAAATAGCAATAGTTCTTTCGCCTTGGGTGGCAACCGGTCTAGGAGAAAATAACTCTGATTCAAAAACTGTATGTAGCTCTGACATAATACAACGATTCTTTCTTTAGCTGTATAGTAATACAGCTAAAGAAAGGATCGCTGTCATTGGCTCGATGATCCCAACAGTAGTTGACAAATGATGATGATGAAAACTGTATTCTGTTGTCTAAGATTCCGAGATTAAAAATTGACATTAATAATTTTTGACTATTTCTTTTTTTTTTCTTTTTATCACACCGCTTAGATTGTTCTTACGAATTTATGATCATTAAACAAGCAGCATGGTTAATAAATAATAAAGTACTAGCAAAATTTCAATCTTTGAGAGCCTGACATGAACAGTATTAGGTTATGAATGTTAAGACTTTCTCTGCTGTGGATAAAGAGAGATAAAAATGTATGTAGAAAGAAAATGGAAAGATAGACAAATATATGGAAATAGAGAGATAAAAATGTATGTAGAGAGAAGAGAAAATAGATAGATAAATAGAGAGCGAGACAAATGCTGTCATTACAAAACTCAGTTTTCTCTCGACGTATATATACGCTTTCCGGATACTGTGAAATTTAGGGCCCTAATATAAAGAAGATACTTGAAGCAACAGAAATGTGGTTTTACAAAAGAATGACGAGAATACCATAGACCGAACATATGAACAACGACGAAGTTTTAGAAATAAAAAGTACACTTATACTTAACATCTGGAAGAGAGAGTTGAAATTTCTAGGACATATAATGAGGACAGAAATCTTTGAAAATTTGATACTCACAGGACAGATCAAAGCAACACATAACCTACCCGGCGAGCTTGAGTGAATGGATGGTGGAGCAAGGTTTGGGAGAGATAGCAAAAAAAGACAAAATTTATTAAGCATTACAAAGAACAGGAAATTGAAAAGAGCCATGATCGCCAACGCCCTGAAGTGACATAGTACAATAGAAGTTTTATAAACTAACTGCGCTTAGTGCTATTTCCAATCCAGCTTAGACATATAGTTGTGTCAAGATCCAAATAAGAATTCTATTTTTTTTTTATTGGTCACATGACCTGAGCTAGTAACCACTCTGGTCTTAGTTGAGAAGTCAGTCGGCGCCTCAGATATGAAGGTTAGAGGATGTGTTATTAGGAAGTCTCCCAACTTACCCCTAAAAAAAGAAAACAGGCTTAGAATCACTTCTTTTACGCCTAAGTGGAAAAAAAAAAGGTAGGAGCCATTCCTAACATAGGAAACAATCTTTGCAGTGAGTACTTCTTTTTACTCAATGTCTTGTTCGTGAATTCGCTGTCAGCGTTTTCATAGAATGTATTTCTGGTCAGTAGCAAATGCCTATCCACAGCCCCCCCCCCACACAAAAAATAACCAAAAGATAGGAACCATCCATAACATAGAAAACAATGCAGTGAGTACTTCTTTTTATTCAATGTCTTGATCGTATTTTTACACTTGTGTTTAATGGTAAACGCTACATTGTGTACTCTTTCTGTCAGTACCTTTTTCTGGAGGCTCGTCAAAGGTATCGAGCTGTTACATCCTAACAAAACAATCCAACAGTTGCGTACAATACAACCTGTTTCGTGACGTGTTAAAAGAATTAGAGTCTGTTGAGAATGTTGCTTAGCTTTTAGCCATACTGCAGAGTATCCAATCGAAACCAAAATGTCGGCACCTGTGAGAATTCGCCGTCAACGTTTTCATAGACATGTATTTCCGGTCAATAGCAAATGCCTATTTTCCCAAAAAAACGGGCCAACACAGCCAGGCAACAACACAGCAGTGAAAGTGTTAATCAGCAGACTTCATTCAAATTGACTTGTTTAACAGATAAAGTAAAAACAAAAAACAAAACAGTTGAACATTGAAAAAAAAAATAGATGAAATTTAAAACTTTTTTTTTATATATATATATATAGTGAACATTTACTTTCTGTCTATATTTCTAGATGAGATATTGTGATTATTTTGTTCGAACTAATCATCCATCTTTGTTGCCATATTTTGAGTATGGTAACAAAGATGAGGACACAACAGTCCGACCGAACAGTGTAAAAGAAATTAAAACTAATAAAATACAACTTAGTAATAGAACCGCCTTCATTTTCCCATTTATGATTTTGAAATATTTTAGTTAGAGAACTTAACTGATAAAATTGCTATATTGTGAAAGCTTGTGGAGGTGAAAACTTGGCCTTGTAAAAATATTCAACTCGTTCACAAAAAAAGAGGAAGGAAAACAAGAAAGCAGATAAAGTGTAAAATGAAAATTTTTATATTCCAGAAATTAAGGTATTTTACAAAAATGGTTTGTTTCTCTCTCACTCTTTTCTTATTCGAGTCTTGTTCTCTTATGAAGAGAATTTTTGTACGTTTACAACAAAGCACAATGAAATTACTAGAAAATCGAAGACTACAAAAACAATAAAACAAAAATTATTTTTTTTTTAATTGCTCTTAATACTTCGATATATTCTGTTACCCGGCTGCTACTTGAATTGACTACTTCATGTTGTTTTTTAATAATCTTTTCATAAATAAACGCTTCGCAATAATGTGTTTACCAATGACGGAAGACCGGAGTAAATAAAATAACGACCAAAAGAATACACGCGAATATTTAATAGAAAAATGTTCAGCTTTATTTTAGACCGTGTTTTTGAAATTCGATCTAAACACACACAACCTGGTTTTTTTTTGAAGATTACGTAAATTTCGAATACCTTCACTAAACATTTTCCAGCTTAAAAAAAGCTGGGACTTTTTACTATGTTTGATTATTTTTTACTGATAAATTTTTTTTATAATAGCAATATTTTGAGAAAAATAAAAATTTACACAGTAAATGTGTACACGTTTATTTTTCTCCATAAATTGTTTATTTCAAGTTGTTATCCGCACAGTAGGAATATCGTATCATAATAATAATTAATTTTTAATAAAAAAATGTTTTTATTTACTTTTTTTCTGAAATTGGTTAATCAATCTCATATATTCTAATAATGTAACCATTATAATTTGAATCGAATTTGTTCATTTTACCAAATTTTAAATTCTATAGATTTTTAAAGAAGCGAGTTGGAGAGAAAGCAAACTTTTATAAAAGAGTAACATCTGCAGAACGAAGATAAGGGAGGTAAGTGTGAAAAAAGATTGTTAACTGGGAAGTCAGAAAGTGAAACGGTGGTTAAGGAATTAGAGATTTTTTTAATTGAATACCTTCACTAAACATGCTTAAAAAAAAAGCTGGGACTTTTTTTTGAAATTGTATAATAATAGCAGAAGAGAAGGAAAAATTAATGTAAAAGGGACAAGTAAGAAATAGACTTGATTTAAAAGATAATAATGTATGAGAATGAGGAAATAATAATAATAATAATAATAATGACCAAAGAGAGATATGTAAAAAAAAATGTTTGATTGCAGAGAAATAATGGAGAAAATAGAAGAGGAAAAGAGATGAAGAAAAGGTGAGAACACTGTATAAAAAATGAGCTTTATAAGAAAAACGAAGGTGCCAGTTTTAGCAAGCCGCAAATGTTATTTACTGAGAATAATCGTGTATTATTCTGTAACTTATTGAGATTTTTCAAAACGTTTTTTCAGTATTTAGTAAGTTAATTTGCTGATTCAGCTTGGAAAACGCAACAAATTACATAAAACTTTGGTTAACTGCGTACTTAGAACGATTACATAAATGTCAAACTCAAAACAATCTTATTTTGCTGTAATATTAGTGACATATGGCTATAGAATAAAAAGACACTGTTGATTATTTACACTATCTTACTTGTTGAAATAATGCACTGATTATTACTTGTGTCCCGAGACAATAATTGTAAGTAAAATGATGCACTAAAATACGTAAGGTCTCTGACTATCAGTATCATTTAGAAATATTTTCTACATGAACTACATTTTCACAAAACTAGATCGCTCAGACGATCTTTATAGATTTTCTTCTATGGGGCTCAAATGCAATCTTTAAAATTATTTTGTTCTTCCGTAAGAAAAGAGGGGTTTTAATAATAAAAAAATATTTCGTTCTCATATGAGAAGCGATTTACCTAACCTTCCCACTAAGGCAGAATGTGAACATTTTTTTTAACGTGGGATGCCAATACGCATGTACATATGAGCCAAACTGCACAGGCCCCGCGACCACTGTCACGCTGGCGTCGATATTACACAGACTACATCTTTGGTAGTGCAATGAGGAAGGGCATGCCGCAGCCGTAGGGTCGAAATACCCGGGAACGGGTGCCTTCTCCCGTCTCAAATAAGGAGCGAATAGATAATACGCCCTCATCACGGTCAAAAAGCCGAGAAGAGTTTATTTTTTTAAAGCTCCCACGCGGCTATCGAATTTGGCACAAGGTCGCAAAAACTGCCCACGCCCCACTCAGCACTTCCCCTTTTGGAGAGGCCTCAGGCGTCGGGCAATAAACCCAGCCCCCTACCGAAGCAGAGGTACTGTCTTGGGAGAAATCTTCCTGTGGTTTGGGCTTAAAATTATTTGAATTTGATCATCCACGAGCCAAAAGGTCGAGGAGAGATCGTATGGATAAATTAGCAAATAAATCAAATGGGAATAAAATGCATTTATTGACAATTTTCTACAATTGTTCATATTAAAAAAAATATAATTTTAAAACACTACGGCAATAAATAAGGTAGAATCAAAAGAGAATCGGTCCAAGATACGAGCTAGAGATACTAGAGAATCAAGCTGGTACAGAAATTCAACCATTTGGTTTGTACACTATTTACATTATTCGGACTATTGTCCTCATCTTTGTCGCCATATTTATTACAACGGCCTTCTTCAGGTGGTTGGGATGTCGAACTGAACACTTTATTCACTCACTGGGGTAGGCTGTTCTAGTTCCACGTGCCATGTTTAATGGATGTCAGTTATCTGTTATCTCATGTTAATTCCCTTCTCCAAGTTCTCCACTGCCTTAACCGGGTATTGAACTCACACTCTTTGGGTTGTGTTCCTGAATCTAACCAACGCCTTTATCCACTGTGCCATGTGTGTCACTCACTCTCTCTCTCTCTCCCTCTATCACCCTCTCACTCTCTCTCACAATTAGATAAAAATTATATAGTAATGAATACTGGCCAGTTTCCTTACTCTCGAAATGACAGAGATGTGGTTCTGGAGCCTGATACTAAAAATACTAAAAATTGAACAGGTGAACAATGAGAATTGATTGATTGATTCTTACGGTTTATCAACCCTTTGTGAATTATTTGAAGCTGAAGCATATTGTGGATTGTAAGAATTTTTTTTCACAAGTGAATATTCCATTAACACTTTTTTGAGAATAGGGTTTCTTCAAGATGCAAGTCTCACTATTTAACCAATGGCTGGAAGGAGGAGAATGAATCGTACTTTAAGAAGCGCAAATGCCCCAAAAGATATTTGCGCGTAAGTGAGCAACAAGGAAACTTTAAAGAAAATGGGAACTAAAGAAAAACTTATAATTAAAATCAGAAGGATGTAGTTAAATTTCTGTGACAGAAAATGAGAAAAAGAGTTCAGAGAATTTAAGACTCGCATGTCGTGTTGAAGGCAGTAGGGGGTAGGGAGGCAGACGAAAGCAGTGAGTAACCTTATGAGTCTGTGTTAATTGATAACTGACTTTTTCTACCAGCCTCATTAATATCAAGGATTCATTGAAGTTCTCGATGAAGAGTCAGAAGTGCTTAGAGTTACAAGGGATCGAAAGAAGTTATGAGCCATGCCTGTCCACATCCTGAAAGGGCACGGCACATAAAACTAGTAGTAGTATTACTGTTGCATGACCCCCTCGTTTTGGGGTTCTCTTGGTTGACGGTCTTGAGGCGATCATAATAAAGTTGTCTTCCTCTCTTTCGTCTTCTCCCGGCCGGGTGTCGAAATATTTTGGGGGTCTAGGTATGAAAAGACGTCAACAAAGGGAATTTGAAAACTTAGCTATTACTTTAATTTCCACGTCGATGGACACATATTTAACTAGCCAGTGGGGTTGATGTCTCAAACCCACCGGAGAACAGTTTCCAGACACGATATAACACGTCTACAATCTTCGACGTGTAAAACTTAACTCCCTGAAATCCCTTTCTATCTTTAACATTCCCACACTAGTTTTAACCAATCAAAAACGACTTCCTTTGTTTTCCTGTATCTGACCTCAAAGGTCAAAATGAGGAAGTCGGAGGAGAAATACAATTCCCTAAAAAAATAATAGTTTGCTAGACTATTATTTAACATTATTTTAGGCAACTGCTATTGGTAACCAATAGCAGTTGCCTACCTCCATTGAACACACAAACACAGTATAGAACCTATTTTGTGTCTGTGTTTGCTGTACCTTTGTTGTGCCTCCATCGTGATTTGCTTTAGCATGACAAAAATGTGACAGTTGTTTTAAATATTTTTCCCTACTGTTCCCCGTGAGAAAATAGAACTTTTTTCCTGTTTGAATTTTTGGAATGGGGAGTTATTTAGATTCAGACTAATGTTCTCATATTTGTTGTTATTACCACATTTCAACCGCTTTCTTCATGGGTCAATAGCCTAGAGGATTAACGCGTTGGTTCATGAATTTGGTGGTATACTGTGAGTTCAATCTCTGGTCTGGGTAGGGCCGACAGATTCAATTGGGATAAAGCGAGCAGTAACTGAACTTTACTAAAATAGAGAGAGAAAAAAAAGAGATATCCATAGCCATGCACAGTAGAATGAGAACCTCTTTCTGTAGATTAAATAAAGGGTTCAGTTCGAAATTTCCTGAAATTTACTCGCACCGACACACACTGGAAAAACGATGGAAGTGATAATAGAAAAAGATCAAGACATTAGTCAGAAAATAAACAGGACATTTATTTAACCCCTGAAAAATAATTTGCCCTTTATTTGTCACTCTAATGCTTTTCCTAGGGATTGAACCCATGATATTAATATTTGTAACTTAAAAGAAACCAAGACGAAGTACTATGACAATGAAAGCAAAAGAAGATTGATTAGGGAGAGGAGATAGGCAGAAAGTAAACGGATGAAGAAAGCAAAGAGAATCACAGATTAGAGAGAGAGAGAAAGCTTATAGGAGGAGAAAGAGAGATGGGGATTATAACTTCTGGGTGTAAATATTGTAATACGGAAAAGCATCTTTTTAATTTCACTATTATCAGTCTGTGTCATTGCAAAGTTCATTTGTTCAATCAATTATCTCTACTAATAGTAGGATAATTAGTACAGTTTGTTAATTAGAAATATTAATTACAGGAAGTCGTTTTCCATTGCAACTTTGTTATTTTGTGTTTATTAGCAATTCTCTCGGCTTAAAACTTCCCTTTTTATTGAGTGTTGGTTGCTCCTTTTAATTCATCTCCTTTTTTTCCTTTTTTTTTTTTTTAACGAGTTTTTCTTTTCATTTTTATATCTCATATTTATTTATACTTTCATCTCACTTTTATTATTTTATGTCTCAGTTTTTTTTTCATATGTTGTCTTTCCATTTCCCAGTTTCTTTATACGTGTCTCATTCCTCCTCCTCCCTTTCTAGCAATTTGTTTAAACATTCTCTTTCCTGTCTATTTTTATTTCTCAGTTTCTTTATACGTTTTTCTCTTCTTTGACTTTTCTATTTCCCTATTCTCTTATCCCTTTTTTCTTCTTGTTTTCTATCTCAGTTTCTTTATACATTTCCTTTCCTTGTTTCTTTCTAAGTCTTCCTTCTGGCTTTCTTTTCTTTTTTTTTACTTTCTGGCTTTCTTTTCTTTTCTTTTTTTTTACTTTCTGGCTTTCTTTTCTTTTTTTTTTTTTTCTGGCTTTCTTTTCTTTTCTTTTTTTTTACTTTCTGGCTTTCTTTTCTTTTTTTTTTTTACTTTCTGGCTTTCTTTTCTTTTCTTTTTTTACTTTCTGGCTTTCTTTTCTTTTTTTTTTTTTTCCTTTCTGGCTTTCTTTTCTTTTTCTTTTTTTTCCTTTCTGGCTTTCTTTTCTTTTTCTTTTTTTTTCCTTTCTGGCTTTCTTTTCTTTTCTTTTTTTTTCCTTTCTGGCTTTCTTTTCTTTTCTTTTTTTTTTCCTTTCTGGCTTTCTTTTCTTTTCTTTTTTTTTTCCTTTCTGGCTTTCTTTTCTTTTCTTTTTTTTTTCCTTTCTGGCTTTCTTTTCTTTTCTTTTTTTTTTCCTTTCTGGCTTTTTTTTTTTTTTTTTTTTTCCTTTCTGGCTTTCTTTTCTTTTCTTTTTTTTTCCTTTCTGGCTTTCTTTTCTTTTTTTTTTTTTTCCTTTCTGGCTCTTTTCTTTTTTTTTTTCCTTTCTGGCTTTCTTTTTTTTTTTTTTTTTTCCTTTCTGGCTTTCTTTTCTTTTTTTTTTTTTTTCTTTCTGGCTTTCTTTTCTTTTTTTTTTTTTTTCTTTCTGGCTTTCTTTTCTTTTTTTTTTTTTTCCTTTCTGGCTTTCTTTTCTTTTCTTTTTTTTTTTTCCTTTCTGGCTTTCTTTTCTTTTTTTTTTTTCCTCCTTTCTGGCTTTCTTTTCTTTTTTTCTTCCTTCTTTCTGGCTTTCTTTTTTTTTTTTCCTTCTTTCTGGCTTTCTTTTCTTTTCTTTTTTTTCCTTCTTTCTGGCTTTTTTTTTTTTCCTTCTTTCTGGCTTTCTTTTTTTTTTTCCTTCTTTCTGGCTTTTTTTTTTTTTCCTTCTTTTCTGGCTTTCTTTTTCTTTTTTTTTTCCTTCTTTCTGGCTTTCTTTTCTTTTTTTTTTTTTTTTTTTTTTCTGGCTTTCTTTTCTTTTCTTCCTTCTTTCTTTTCCACCTCTTTTTCTATCAGCCTCATTAATATCAAAGATTCATTGAACTTCTCGATGAACGACGATCATCTGATCCAGACATGCAGTTCATCTGAAGGTCGCATCGAAGCCATGGCAGATTTTACTAAATCATCTATTTTTGCTTTCCCAAATTGGGAAAAACCATTGAAATCTTTATTTAAAAAAAAAAAAAAATATGGTTTATAAAAATAAAATTTATCTTTGAAAAATAGTTTTGTCTTTACACCAATTACCTAGAAAAGACATGAAAAACTTGTCATATTATTGATGATCAATTCAGTTGTCATGAGATATTATGTACTCTTACAAATCACCCTAGATTCGTAAGAAAGGTTATATGCACAAATAAATTTTGTTATTTTCAGCACCTCGACTCTAGACTTTCATAGATAAACTTTTTTTTTTTCAATCCACTCTTCAGGAGGTTTCAGCAATTAACTGCCGTTTTCTTCATTTTTTGTGTTTTATTCATAGTCATTTTGATGATGTACTAGGTTTATGTGCTAGTTGGAATGCTCTTATTATTGGTGTTAGGTTGATTTCCCCCCCTTTTTTATGAGCATACGTAGGTGTCAAATGTCATGGTTATTTCTCCTTTTTCATCATATATATTCATACATGTTTCATTAAATAATATAGACAAGTGTTGTCTATTTGTTTTATGTAAATTCTTTTCATATATATGTGTGTATGTTTCTGTGCAATATAAACTGAAATGAAATACAAATCATCCAAACATTGATTTTATTTTTGTAATACAACGCTCACTACCAATTAGATAGTCACATACAGTGTATGTTTTTTCGGGATCTTATTAACAAGTGCAACCAGACACTCAGAATAGACCTATTTTGATCTCCCGATAATTCGTTCATAGCCGTGAAACTTTTAGCAACGTGTGTACTTGGTACATATTTAATAAGATCCAGAAAAGTGTAACACACACACACACACACACACTTTAATAAAAAAATAATAATAAAAATACCTTCTCTTGATCTCTTTGGTTCTTATCGTCTGTTATAAACGTGCAATCCTTATTTCGTTCAGTCAAAACACTGTGAAAATTAATAAAATTCCATACACTGCTATAGCTTTTTCCAGTACTGATGAAGGTTCCCTTCCTAAACCTTTGTTCTATGTAGTGTAGAACATCTGCATCTTGATTATCATTCTCTCTTTGACTAAGATCCATTTTTTTTAGGTGTTGCTGCTGTTGAAAGTCCTCAAATTCTGTTATCTGGTACCGTTCTTTGTGATACTGTTGTATTGTCGGTCCACATGGTTCGAAGAAGGTTCCTGCAAATAGCGACAGTGTTTGTTCACTGGAAGCCATTTTTAACCATTGATCCGAGAAAATGGTTGTATATCGCTGAGGGTTAAGAAGATATTTCTGAGCGAGTTTGGCACAATACATGGCGCCTTCACATGAAAGTCTTGAACTAATGAGTCTAAGAACCTAACTCAAGTATTTTTTGGTTTTCTACTTCTGATTGAAATTCTTAAAATTAACTTCTGGGAAAATTGGAAAATTATTCAGCTGTTGTTAAAAATGCTTCAGACATTTCTTAAGGAATTGTTGTAAAAAATATTGAAAAATAGAGATGATATTGTGATAATTTATGGATGTTTCCTTGGCTATGTTTGTCAAGAAATATATACCGTATATTTCCACATATAAGACAACTTTTAAATCCCCCCAAAAAAAAAATCACCCTTTAAAATGGAGAATCGTCTACTACTAC
>CAHIKZ030002700.1:695000-720000 GCA_903632075.3 Acanthosepion pharaonis | reverse complement strand
TCATCCCATAAGTTCTGTCCGAATTTTAACTTTGTGTTAAAACGAACAAAATTTAAAGAGTATTTTATAATGTCTAATGGTGCTGAACACTATTTTTATGATTAGATGCATTTAAACTGATCAAATTTTATTTCAGAGAACAATAAAATTAAATTTTGTTTATTAAAACACTGCTAACATGGAAGTACCCAAGAATCATTTGAGGCACATAATGCTTTATGAGTTCAAGAAAGGAAACTCAGCAGCCGAAGTGGCTAGAAACATTCACTCAGTTTATGGAGAGGAATGTATGAATGAAAGAACTTGCAGAAGATGGTTTGCGAAATTCAGAGGTGGAGATTTCACCCTTGAAGATGATCAAACCGGATGTCGAGTTTAATTTGATGAAAAGCTTCTTGAAGCAGCCCTTGAAGAAAATCCTGCTTTATCAGTTGAGGAATTGGCAGTGGTTCTCAGTTCAAACCATACAACTGTTCATCATCATCTTCAACAACTTGGAAAAGTACCTAAACTTGGAAAATGAGTGCCTCATGAATTGTCTGAAAACAACCTCAAATCCCGAGTTGACATCTGCTCTTCTCTCCATTCTCGCTAACTTGTTTCACATCGAAATGTTAAGCATCATAGACAGTGGCTTGGTAAAGGGGAAGGACCTCAGCCACAGCTGAGAAGGGAACTTCATGGGCAAAAGGTTCTTCTTCAATCCACTTTGAATTCTTACTACCTAATGCAACAATTAATGCTCAAATATACTGTCAGCAATTAGAGCATTTGAACCAAGCTTTGACGAATAAAACACACAAAAGATTGAAGAACTTGGTTGGGAGAAAATTCCTCATCCACCTTATTCTCCCGATCTTGCTCCTTCAGACTACCATTTGTTTCGTAGCTTACAGAATCATTTGGAAAAAACAGCTTTTGTAACACAGGAAGAGGTTAAAACTGACGTTTGTGAGTTCTTCGAATCAAAGCCAAAAGAATTTTACAGTAATGGAATTAGTAAGCTTGTTAATAGATGGAAGGAAATCATAGATGATCAGGGAAAATACATTGTTGATTGAATCTAATTAAATGTAACATTTGGTCACTTGTTTTCTTTATTCAAAATTCGGACAGAACTTATGGGATGACCTGATATATAATGCATGTTAATTCTCGGTTAAGTATATCTTCTTCTATGTGCTATATATCTTCAGGATGTGGGTGATGACTCTCCACAATTTCCTGTCCCTTGTAGTTCTTAATAAATTTTGCCTTTTTTTTTCTCTCTCCTAAACCTTGTTCCACTCATACTTACAAGGTAGATTATGCATTGTTTTCTTGCATCCCTCTTGCCTTCTTGAGAGTATCAAATTTTCCGAGCTCTCTTTCCTCATAAGTGCTCTAGAAATTTAAACTCTCTCCTTCTGATGTTAAGTATAAGTGTCCTTTTTTTCCCCCCATTGTCTCTAAAACTTTGTAGCTGCCCACATGTTTTGTTCATGACATATTCTGTAGAACATATTTCTTTTGCTTCAAGTCACTTCTTCATCTGCGAGAAAATTGCCCAACATTCACTTCCATATAGGAGAACTGATATTATGTAACAGTTCAGTACTCTTTTCTTTGTTTCTAACAATATTTTTCTATTTCTTAATATTTTGTTTAGCTTTTAGAATGCATCTTTTGCTATTCCAATGTGCCTTCAGATTTTGGTGTCAAACTTCCCATCCTCTGTTAAAACACTTTCCAGGTATTTAAATTGTTGGACATTCAGATTTTGTTGTCTCCATTTTGGGATTTGCATATTGGGCTGTTACTTTTGGTAACAACCATCACAAATCCATTTTGAGGAAAAAAATGAAGGAGAGAATGTGTTCCCACAATCATCCATGTAAGGGTTGCTTACATCAAGAAAATGAAGGAGAGAATATGTTCCCACAATCATCCATGTAAGGGTTGCTTACATCAAGAAAATGAAGGAGAGAATGTGTTCCCACAATCATCCATGTAAGGGTTGCTTACATCAAGAAAATGAAGGAGAGAATGTGTTCCCACAATCATCCATGTAAGGGTTGCTTACATCAAAAAAATGAAGGAGAGAATGTGTTCCCACAATCATCCATGTAAGGGTTGCTTACATCAAAAAAATGAAGGAGAGAATGTGTTCCCACAATCATCCATGTAAGGGTTGCTTACATCAAAAAACTGGTTGAGGAAAACAAATGTAAGTTTTTTGCTATCTGAGGAGTGAGTTCGATCCTCACTGGGTGCTCCACACTTTTGGCCTTGTATCACATCTAAACAATGCTTAGAAAATCACTATACAAGTTCACACAATGACACTTTACCTTGAGTGGCTCTAGGACTTTGTGTTGGGAGAACATTAACATTAAAAAAAAAGAAACACCTAGTGTAGTGAGGTTATGGCTTTATACTTCACAGTTGAGTCTACATGCCACAGCCTCACCAACCTCACATTTCAATTAGGGATTCATTAAATCAATTTTTTGCCTTAGCATAACAAAATCAATTAAATAAAAGGACTTTCAGGATGCCGAACATGGCTAGTGCAAAGGTCTCGTGCCCTCTCAGAATCTATGATACAGCTCCTCCCCACTCTACTACATCTCTATTTTTATATGGTAGTATTCATATAAAATACACATCTTATTGTAACTTAATTATGTACAATATTGGATTATATACAATATAGGTGAAGAATTCAACTAGAGAAATTGAAAATAAATACAATGTATCTAAATGCAAATTAGAGACCTGTCATAATATTCCATCTTAAATAAATCAACAATGCTTTACATCAATTTTTAACATCAACTTGTGGTTTTTCTTGTTAAAAAATTGAATAATTTTAACACATTCAACATTATGGATAAAAGACTTAGCATGAGCATAACAAATTCACAGATTTGACAAAAGAAATGACCCTAGAATGATGTTAAAGTCTGCAAAAAATTTTCATCCTTTAATAGTCAGTTGTGCTTCGTTTAATTTGTAATTCATATAAATGTAGGTAGAAAAAAGCAAATGTTCATAAGATAACAAGGGTCACAGAGAGCATTGCCAGGGGCTCCCAATCAGGCTTACTCTCCTCAGGTTTAGCAGGGTTCTGATGAAGTATGCACCGGCCCTGATGCTGGATATTTATGTATAAAAGTGACAGTATATTTGATCATCATACAAAGAGAATAATCCCTTATTAAAATCTCATAAACCAAACTTTTATTGAAGACACTCTCAGTAGATGACAAATTTATATTTCAGTTTTCAAATTTCTTTGAAAATTTTTGCAAGTTTTTTTTTTTTTTTTTTTTAACTCACTTTCAATTTTTTAATTATTTATCTTCTTTCTTTCCTTCTTTTTTCATTCATTTTTTTTAAAGTTTTTTTCTGAAAGAATTGACTGAATTTGCTTGCATATTTCCTAATGTCTTTGATTATTACTACTCATCTCCCTTTTTTATCTGCAAGTGTCAACATTAATTTTAGGCAGTGTCAAACTAGTAAACACAGTTATTGGTCATCAGCTTCAAATACAAAGCAAGCAACAAAATCCTAAAACTAACAAGCAATTATTTTTCTCAAGCTGCAAGAAAACAAATAAAAGAAAGAAGAGAAGTGCATTTATGAAAATGGGAAGGAAAGAAAGATGAAATTACAAACAGAGGAGAAAATTAGTAATAATAATAATAAAAAAAAGAATGAAACAAAAGACAGAACAAATTAGAGAAGTAATGGAAGAGAGAATGATAGAAAAGCATTATGGGAAATTAAATTAAAGAAAAAAAGGAAATGGTAAAAGAATGAAAAAAATACTGAAAATAATCATCGGAAGTTAAAAAAAGAATGAAAATGATTATTTTAGTTGCCCTAATACAAGAGTATGGACTTAATAATCGGTGGAGGTGTCATTTTTCTTGACATGCAATAAACAGTTTTTTGGGGTTTTTTTATAGAAAAGTGGAGGTCAGAAAATCATTTAAAGTGTCAAAAAATGCACAATTAATAAATAGCTTGTTCTTTATGAGCTCATGGGGGATCGGAAAATTTCCTAAAATTCCGAAGAGTAATTTTTAAAAAAAAGAAGAAATTGAAGAAAAAAAAAAAGAAATATATAGTTGAAAAGAAAGGTAAAATAAATCAAGCCTAATTAAGGGAGAAAATATTAAGAGTGAAAGAGAGAGAAAGAATTCAAGAATTAAAAAAAAGTCATAAGGAAAAAGAAAAGATAGCAAAAGAAAGAACCAAATAAAGATAAAAACTAAAGAGAGGATTAAAAAAAAGAAGCCATTCAATGAAAGATATAAAAAAAAAGAGAAAAATGCAGCCCTTTCGGGAATAAACTAAGAGGTTTTACGGTCAATTCACAGCCTCTTATTCTAATTTCATTCATTTTTTATGACTAACCAAATTTGAAAGACCATTTACAATTCTTCAAATTTTATTATTCACCTTTGAATGAAAAGCATCTGCACTAAGTTAAATATGCTTCTCTAAGAGTTCTTCATGCCTTCAACACTTCTGCCAATCCTTCCCTTTGCTATGGGGGCAAAGCAAAAAGGAAAAAATAGCAAAATTATATGAAAAAAAAAAAATTTTTTAAATCAGACAAGAGGAAATAACAAAGAATAGCAACTTCAAAATGGGAGTTTTGTTAAGTGTTTTGCCACTATATTCAATTTTTAATTGACCACCAGGCTTCTCTTTAACTCAGGAACACTACTTGTTATCAGTAAAATCCAAAGTGGCAAAAAAAAAATATATCGAAATTGAAGACAAATTCGACTTTATTGTTCTCTTTCTATTTTTCTTTTATTTTTATTTTCCCTTTGGAAAATCCTGAAGAGCTCTACCTTTGCTGTTCTAGTCTTTCCCACACTTTTGACTACAGTAGAATTTTGTTTTTAATGATGTTGCATTGAGAACATGTTGAGTGTACGATGAGTAAAAATAAATAAACTGAAATTTATTGCCTCTAAACAAAAATAAAAAATAAAAAAGACGATTATCCATGAAAAATAAAAGTAAAAAAGAATTGAAATAAAATACCAATATTTCCTCCTATTCTAACTGACTTTACATTTTCATATACAAACCTTTATTCTAGCTTACATCTGCATCATGTTGAAGCATTGGTTTCTGTATGACCACCAAAATTAAGCAATAATAATACTTGTCAGTACTTAAATGGATGACCACTTGGGAATAACATTTGCTGTAAGCTTGACTGTGTGGGTGGTGTAATTGATAATGGTTCAAAATTGTTAATTGTTCCAATTCCCATAGGGTTTGTTATCTTCATTTATGCACAAATAGCCTTGGGAAAGGTATGAGAAATTCTTACAATCTAAAAAATATTTTCTGGCTTTAAATAACCCACAAGGGATTGATAAGCCATAGAAAATAAATCAATCAATTCATTAATAAATAAACTGAAATTTAATGCATCTAAAAAAAAAAAAAAAAAAAAATTGAAATAAAATACCAATAATATTATCTTCTTTTCTAAACTGACTTATCATTTTCATTTACAAACCCTTGTTCTGAAGTTATTGACTGCTGCTCTGTGTTGTACATGAATTACAGAAGTTCTGGTTTGAAAGAAAAATATTAAAATGTAAATTAAAAAAAATGTTATGCACATAAAATAAGAAAAAATAATTAGAAAATGTATAAGAAAACAAATCAATATACAGACAACAAATTTTTAGTGTTTGTAAAAGAAGGTAATGCTGAAATCGAATGTGAAGAAAATACAAATAAATGTTAGATGAATAGAATAACTTAAATGTTGGCCTTTGGAAGGCAGCTTCCATGGAAAAGTAGGACTGAAAGGATGCATGTTTGAGTCTTGCCAGAGACACAAAATTTGCATCCCCTTTTTCTTTAGGTGTAACCTCGTATTTGCACCTTTCATTATTTAGGTGTAATCTCATATTCACACCCTTCATTCTTTAGTTATAACCTCTTATTTTCACTCTTCATTCTTTTATTGTAATCTCATATTTGCATCCCTCATTTTTTAGTTTTAATCTATTTTTGCATGCCTTATTCTTTATTTTTAATCCATGTTGCTTGTCGACCATTGTGGAATGATCTGAGATTTGTAATAAAAAGCAATAGGAATTAAAACAAGAAATTTGCATAACATTAAATGAGAAAAAATCACTTATGGATATATGTTAAAACACTGGTTCTCATGTGTTCAGGTTAAGCAGTGTCAAGCTTGTTTAGTGCCTAGATGGGTGACTGCTTGGTAATACTAGGTGCTCTAAGTTTGGATGTATTGGTGGTATAATAATAGCTTGATGAGAAATTGAAAAGCGGTTTTGATTTTGTTTGAATTTGTTTAGGTGCATATCAGTACCTCTGAGTTATTTAATGCCAAAATCTAAATATTTTGAACACAATTTTATTGCTTCAACTACAGGTAAAATGCATTGTTGATCCTTTTGCTTTAAAAATGTATTGTTGGTAATTTTACTATAAATATGTATTGTTGGTGATTTAAAAAATAATGTATTGCTGGCAGCTTCATAAAAATGTACTTTTATACTTTCAAAAAATTTGCTTTTTTGTTTGCGGTGG
Source organism: Acanthosepion pharaonis (assembly GCA_903632075.3). Lineage (NCBI taxonomy): Eukaryota > Metazoa > Mollusca > Cephalopoda > Sepiida > Sepiidae > Acanthosepion > Acanthosepion pharaonis. Next base: position 713,412 of record CAHIKZ030002700.1, on the reverse strand, counting down.
GACTCTAACCTGAATCAAGGTGGATCTGGGAACAACAGCAATTAAAAGGTGGTTCCATGCTCCTCAAAATCTCTAATCTCCCAATCAGAGGTCTTGCTGCCAGATGTAGGTTATTGTCAAATCCAGGACAATGGAGAGCTGTGTTTGAATTTCTGTTGGACTTGTTACATTCACTTAAGCAAATAATCTTGGGCAGTCATGAATCAAAAAAAAAAAAAAGACATGATCACTAAAGCATGTCACATCTGCCTCTACACATGTGGTCAGCATGGTAAAGCACTGACCCATTCCTCAATAGGAATCTGGGGAGACCCATTCCTCAACATGAATCTGGGGAAGTCCTATGTTCAACAAAAGACCTTCACAGGCTGAGAAGAGGGAAGAAGAAAAATATGTTCAAATCGTTGAGAAGTGATTCAAAAATTCTTTTAAAATAAAGATAAATCATATAAAATAATGTAATAGAAAAATACAGAAAAAAAATAAGTGGAAATTATATTTTTATTTATTTCTTTTCAAGAAAACTAATGTTGGGCTTATTTGCTATGTTCTTTACTCTCCATTCATATCTATGACCAATCCTAGACAAAATTAGTGCCATGAAATCTTCTTGTTTATGTTCTCATATTTATTTAACCAAACAGACAGAGTAAATATCAAGAATACGATAAAGAAATTGGTTGTGCAGAAATCTTAAGAGATCTTTATTAATTAGTTAGATGGAAAAAAGAAGGTAACATGCACAAGATTATTTAAAAGGAAGGAAAAAAATCTATTTGCACCCTTCTGTCTTTAGTTGGAATCTTTTATTTGCATCCCTCAAGAGAAAGAAAGAAATTGGTTGTGCCGAAATCATAAAAGAGATCGTTATAAGTTACATGAAAAAAAGGAGATAATGTGCCCAAGATCATTTAAAAGGAAGGAAAAAATCTGTCTATATTTCTGAGATGAGATATTGTAACTATTTACACTATTTACATTGTTAAGACTGTTGTCCTTATCTTTATTACCATGTTCACGACATTTCGGTTGTATGTTCCAGCCTTCTTCAGATATTTGTTGGAATTTTGAACTGAACCCTTTATTTTACCCATATACTCTCAAGCAGACTAATGTTGACTAAATAAATGGTCCAGTTTGAAATTTCAACAAATATCACCTGAAGATTGCCAGAGCATATAATGACAGAAATGTTGTGAATATGGCAATAAAGATGAGGACAACAGTCTGAATAATGTAAATAGTGTAAATGAAGAAAAAAATGTTTGTAAATAAGTCTTCCAAATACACCTGAAGACTTTTGGATAAAGCTTAGTGTGCTGGTCAGTGATTGGCACAGCTTTTGTTCAAATGATATTTTAATCACTCTACCATCTATTTTGCCATGTTTGGCTTTTTTTTTTTTTTTTTTTTTTTTTTTTTTTTTTGACAATTTAAAACAAAAATGTTCCCTGTTTCTGAGTCAAGTTTTCCAGCTAATATTAAACTTTTAAAAATTGACTGTATTTATGCTTTCATCTTGATCTTAAAAAAATATTTACCGTATATGCAGGCTTATTAGATGCACATTCATATTGAATACACCAAGATTTTGGCATGGAATCTTTAGGAATAAAAAATGAACACTTAAAAAAAAAAAAATTAAAATAACTTTACCTTTATGTGATGTTCTCATTAACCATAAAGAAATACTTATAATTAAATTATACTACTGGTATTTTTTTAATAGAAGTTAATAGGCAAAAAAATAGAAATATGGTACTTGTTTATAAATGAAGTCTCATAACATACATGCAAAAAAACAAATTCAAATATGTGTATATCAACAAAAGCACATCAAGTAAGCAGCAATATACCAGTCAAAGCAAATATTGTGCAATTCCATAAATTTCTTAATTTTGTTTTTTCCTGAGTGAATTTTTCAAGAAAATCTTTATTGATATCATGTTTGTTCACATCCACAAGTCCTGGTTTCAGAGCTAAGCCCTATGTGCACATTGATTCCTGGTGAACCCCACATTTTTGTGGTCTTCATGTCCAACACGTATATGATACAGCTGTATTGGATGCAGGTTAATTTTTTGGTGCATCTTTTTTGAAAATATCTGCATCCAATAAGCTCGCAAACATGGTAATTCTCTTCCATTTCTCTCATTTGATGAACTTTGAATTTCTCAGATGTTAAATGCCTTTATTATACATTGGCTTATCTAGACAATGGGCCTCATCTTGTTTGAGATTATATATATATATATATATATATATATATATATATATATATATATATATATTATAATATTTTTTTGTTTAAAAATGATTCCTTCGCTACATAAGAGTTCTCATGTTTCCAAAACGAGAGCTGAAACCATCCAAATAATTATTAATATTAAGTTGAATTGAGGTGTTTAGTCCCGTTTCATCTTCAAGCAAAATTTTAGGAATAAGCTATCTCTTGGTTTAAGTGTGTTTTTTAGGCATGGTCCGTTATAACATTTGTTATTGTGGGAGTGGCGAGGCTAGTTCTCTTCATTCTTTCTTTGTTATTTACATATTTTCAATTATAATAGAAGGTTTTGGTAATGTTGTGTTGGAAAGGCACTGTGATATTTATGGTGGCTGAGAAATATTTTGTTAGGCATTAGGTTGTATTTAATCTTGATGGGTAGCTTGACCTTCTTGTAGGGTCAATGGCCATCTAGCACAGTGGGGTTGATTGAGCTTCATAATTATGTATGTAGCCAGTGTTGTGATGGCATGGTATCTGGATGCAGGGCTTTCTAGACTGAAATCAGCCAGAGCAAATGGTTCACCTGATGGAATCAATGGCCATATGTGCTGTGATCAAGGTAAAGTTGGAAGACATCATCTGTGGTTTGATATGGATAGAGATTGTCTTTGCCAGGTTTACTTAAGCAAGACCCATCATGTAGATGGGACTAATCAGGTGTGAAGCTGTGCAGTGACCCTGTGACTATATCCAGTCATGGAACTAATGATGATGATGATAGGTTGAATGAGACTATCAATGGCATATGTGTTTTAAGGATGGTTTAATATTAGTTCAAGATGAGGAACATATATATTAATTCATCAGTAAGAATACCAGAAAATGTTTTTAAGAAATCAAGAAATTATCTAATTTAAATGAAGTTTTCAGCACTTATTCATTAATGAATGATTTGTATACTGAATAATAAAGGTTCCAGTCACCTGAAGAAGGCTGGAGCATACAACGGCTGAAACATTGTGAGTATGGCATTAAAGATTAGGACAACAGTTTGAACAATGTAAATAGGCTATTTTATTAGAAAACTTTGAGAGTGGGGAGTTAACACCACCATTTTGATACATTTGAATACTTTTAAAATTGATGAGGGGTGACAAATATTTTTCATAGTTTTATAAAGAAAAATCCCTGAAGATATTTCAGAAAAAAAAAATTTACAATATCAAATCAGAAAATTATGCTATTTTGTCCTGAAGAGTTACAAAAATAATTTAATGAAACTCAAAAATAAATTTTATTGACAGTTGGTTCTTGAATAATTTAATAAAATACATTATTTTCTTTCAGATTAGACAGAGAAAAAATCTACAATGAATATTTATTTTAAAAAATGTTCTTGTAATTTTTCTGTGTGATTTTTAAAGTTCTTTCAATTGCTCATGGCAAAGAGACCTCTATTATTAAAGATGTGTTTTGAGAATCAAAAAATGTAAATAAAGTTTGATACCATTTTTGCAAAAATATTTCTTAAAAGAATTGTATTATGTTCACAACTGTTACATTAATTTTTAATGGAAGATCAAATAGGAAATACTTCTTAATTAGCCTCCACTAAGGAGGTTAATTTCATGGTATTGAGTTTTATTAGTTTCCTTTCCACACGTTTTTTTAACACTTCCTTTAGTTTAATAAATTTTAAAATCAGAAAAATTAAAAATATCTCATTGTGTGCAATTAAATATTTCAAAACCTCAAACAGGTAAGAAAATATTTTTAAAAAAAGCAATTAATTAAACTCAGCAGTATCGTTTAACTAGTTTTTAACTATATTCTTCTTTTATACTTCTAATGTAGTATAAAATATAAAATTCATTCTACTAAGTTATATAAAAGTATGTACCTCCAAATAGCCACTAAAAAATTAGCATACATGATGAAAATAGGCCTAAAACTTGATAAAAAGTTTTAATCAAAGTTTTATCAAAATCTTTATTATTAAGAGGAAAGAGCAAAGGATTTCTTTATTATTAAATTATATTTTTTTAATCCTTTTTAAGATCTTCAAAATTTTCCATAAAAATATTTTTATAGCATCAATGGGTTACCATAAATTAGTTTGGGAAATCTGAGCATCTTTTGAAAAATGATGAAAAACATCAGTTTGGAAATTTTTGGAAAAATCAGATAATTGTTGGAATTTAATGAAACTTTCACTACTTCTACAGAAATGAATGAAATTATTTTAGAATTGTTTCATTTTTTTTAGAAAAGTTTGGTAAAAAAATATTTGTTTTACATTTGTTACTCCCCACTGATTTAATCTTATGAAATTTCAAGAAATTCATTTTTGTAACACTTAATGTTTATATTAGTTATAAGGATAAGACCTTGGAGAATTTAAATCTTTAAATTTTTTGTCAAAATTTACTCTGTTTAATATGCTCTGATTTTTAAAACGAAAGATGCAATAAAACTCTGAAATAATTAGAAAAGCTTTTAATTGCTTTCATGAATAAGATATGTTATAGACACTATTGTCTTAAAAAAAAAATTTTTTTTTTTATCAATTTTTGCAAGAATTTTTATTTTTAAAAATTTTAATTAGACTATATATAATTTATAAAGTTTTAAATGTTTAAAAATTCTGTATTAATTTGTAGATGTTAGGTGATATTGTTATTAAATAAAAACTGCATTTACTAATCATAAATGGAAATTCTTACTAAATTTCAATGTCAACACCCTGAATATTTCAAAAAGAATTTTGGATTTTTTTTTATGTGTTTGTGTATAAACTTGCCAATTTCTTTCTTTTTTTTTTTTTTTTTAAATTATGAATGTTCATACCCACAATAACAGTGGTAACAATAGCAAATTTAAAATTTATCGGTAATTGTTATATTCCAGGTTGTTGGGATGAACAAAAATGAATGAAAATAAAAGACAAGTGTATTTTAACACATAATAAAATAATTTTTATTCATTTACTGCCTGAGAACAGCAAATATTTCTTTGGACTTCAACCATGAATTCCACGTGTGTATCAGCTTATCACCATGCTGAATTCAGAAGTGCTGTGGTCCAACTCATGGACAAGGGATGTAACTGTAATTGTATTTTGAGTTATTGTCCTTTATAAGGGGGAATAAGTTATCATCCCCCTAACACCTACCCTTTTTAGCCTTGTGCTCATATGACATTTTTCAGGGATTTAATTGCAGTAGGTATGGCTTACTTTATAGTTTGAGATTTCCTTGGTACAATTTTTGCTGGATTCCTATATTTGTCTTTTGGCATTACTTGGGAAATTTGTTGAGGCAGTTGAAAGGTGTCCATTAGAATGTCCAGTAGTAAAGTGGAGTTTAATTTGGTCTCTGGAAGGTTTGATGGTCATAATTTGGTTGTACTGAAGATTGTATATCCAAGCTATATGTAACATTTCCAGAACAACATATAATGTGTCCTTGGATCAATTTCTTTTTACCATTTTGGTAATCTTTTGCAAGTACAGGTTGTCCTGGTACATATTTGTGTTTAATATGTGCATATATGCACATGGCTGAGTGGTTAGAATGTTTCGTTCTGACCATGAGACCCTGGTTTGAAACTCACCATTGTTGATTTGTCAGGAAGGCGATTTCCTGATGTTATCAGACTGGATCGAGGTTGATCCCAGCATGCAACACCTTTGGAAAGTGAAATTGGATAGACAGATTCCTTGGGAGACGTCAATAGCTGTGCTAGCACAGTCACAAGTCGCCGTGACTGAGAGTTTGAGTGTGCTGGCCTTGTTCAGATTGTTAATCACATGAGATAACATGCTCATTCCCAGAAACTGTAACTAAGGTTTGCTCAGCATAGTTGCAGTAAAAAAACACAGGTTGATTCTGTGGGTGTTGAGCAAACACAAATGTGCCTGAGCGAGTGTCTGCAATAGGGATATGCTAGCTGCCCTAATAGGCAGGTATACTTGAATACAAGTGGCCAGCTATTATTTATGTCATATGTAACATCTCCAGAACGTATAATGCGTCCTTGAATCTATTTCTTTTTACCATTGCAGTAATCTTTTACAAGTACAGGTTTTCCTAGTACATATTTGTGTTCCACTGCTCCATGATGACAGTTAAATTCTTCTTCCATCAACGTGATTCTTTCTAGGAAATGATTTCTAGTTGGATGGATGACATCTATGTGTAAATGAACTTTATGGTTCATCAGTGCTTCTGCTGGTGAATTTCCATTGGGTACATTTGGATTGGGTATAGCTCTGTAACTTCCAGGGAATATTTCTAATATTTCTTGTATTGTTCCCTCCCCTTCAAGTTTGAGGAGTGCTCTTTTAAAGGTACCTACAAAATGCTACATTTGTCCATTTTGAATGTAGATGAAAAGGTGGTATCCTAGTGTGTTGAATACCATTCTGTGCACAGAAAGTTGAAAATACAGCTGAAGTGAATGCAGTGACATCATCAGAAACTAGTATCTGTGGAACTCCAAATCAACGTAAGATTTGTTTTAACTTACAAATTGTTTCATCTGAGGTGATGTGATTCATCTGGAAATTTTCTGGACATTTTCTGTAAGCATCAATGACGATAAAGTAATACTATCCTTTAATGGGTCCAGTAAAATCAATGTGAAGGTATGGTCAGGGTGATTCAGAGATAGGCTAGGAACTGAATGGAATTTTCCTGGGAGATTTTGCTGTCAGTTGGCAATTGGAACATGTATGTACCAATTCCTCCAACTGCTTGTCCATGTTTGGCCAATGAACATAGCTGCGTGCTAGGGATTTCATATGGCTAATACCTTGATGACCATAATGGAATTGCTTTATCACTCTTTGATGTAATGAAGATGGGATAATTACGCATTCTGCAAAAAGAAGACTGCCATTGACTTCTGTCAATGAAAAGTGATGCTGAAAGAATGTCTGAATTCTTTTTTCAGTGCATACTTCTGGCCATTTTGTATCATGGAAGCATGTCACTTTTTATAACACTAGATCAGAAGTTGTGGCTTCATGGATCATTGTAGAAGTGACTGGTAATGCTCTTACATTGAATGTAAACACTGAAGTGACTTCTGAGTCTTCTGGTACTTTAATTTGCATAGTCATGAACCTAGATAATGCATTGGCATGACCAACTGTATTTTCTGAATTATATTTTATAGAAAAATTATAATCTAACAGCATAGTAGCCAATCTTTGCAGACAGTTTGCTATATACACAGGGGTGCCTTCTTTTTTTTTTTTTTTTTTTTTTTTTTTTTTTAGATCAAAAAATACTAAAAAGAGGCTTGTGATCTGTGATTAGAGTGAAATGACATCCATATATTTTGTAGGACTTTTATTAGCAAAGACTATTGCTAATGCTTCATTTTCAGTTTGGCTGTATTTCCCAGTTCACAGACAGTGGGCATAATCATATTTTGAGTTATAGTCCTTTATAATGGGAAGTATATTAGCACTGCCTAAAAGTAATTTTGTAACATTTTCTTTGTAAGTAAGACTATAACACAAAAGTACCTAAAATTCAATAAAAAATTATATAGAATATTTTCCTTATTTTTAATAATTACTGGGTAATACAATAATTATATAAAAGTGTTCTCATTATATTCAATTCATTTTTACAGTCATGTACCCTTTACTCAAATTTACCAAACATTAAGCCATTGATAAATCAGTCAACACCTCATAAAAACACCAACCTCTGTGTTAAAAAATGCTTTTCTGTTATATTTATAGCTAAAAGTAATAATTATTTTAGTTCATTCAAATTAAATTCTAAATCAGTTAATCTTCCTCAAATTAAGTTTAGAAAAGGAAATTTTATTTCTGAAATTTTTTTTTTAATAAAGAGTATTAAGGTGTGTTAACAGATTTGTGAATATGGTTGAGCTTAGTGATTTAAAAAAAAATATTTCCAATCAATTTAAATTCATTTAGAAATACCACAAAGTATTTTGTTTATTGGAAATATTAAAATTACAAATTAATTTATTATTTTGAAATTAAAACTAAAATGAAAGCTTCATTTAAAGATTTTTTATTTCTAAAATGTATTTTAAAACTTGGGTATCAACTTTTTCTTCCTTTTTTATTTTTTTATTTGGAGGTACTTTCATAAAAGCATATTGAATAAAAACATTGGTTTTATAAGGTTAAAGATAATACTAATCGCTTGATTATTCCATTGCTGGTGTTCTGTAGGTTTTTAATTTTTTTTCAATAGTCAGGGATGGTTGTAAGCACTTATGGTGTTGACCAATAACATCACAGGCTACCATGCATAAATAACTGTTATTTTCATGATGTTTTAAGTAAAAAGTAAGCATTAATTTTATAAAATCCAGTTAACACTGACATTTATTAATTGGTTTTGAAACAAATCTCTAGGACAAATATTGGATTTTTAAGGGATTTTTAAATTTTTAGTCTATAATGATGGTTCAATGAGAGATAAGTGAGAATGTTTAAAAAAATGTTGAAAAACTTCATTTACAGAGTCTGTCACAGGACACATGGCACAGTGGATAAAGGTGGTTAGATCCAGTGACAGGACCCAAAGAGTGTGAGTTCAATACCCAGTTAAGGCAGTGGAGAACTTTCAGAGGGAAATTAACAGGAGATAACTGATAACTGACATCCATCAAACATGGCACATGGAACTAGAACAGTCTACCCCGGTGAGCAAATTAAAGGGCTCAGTTTGACATTCCAACCACCTGAAGAAGGCCGGAGCGTACAATGGCTGAAATGTTGATAAATATGGCGACAAAGATGAGGACAATAGTCCGAATAATGTAAATAATAAACTTCATTTACATACAGAAATTTATTTTTCTTTTCATACAGATTCATCTTAGGCTATTATTTTTCAAATAAAACCAAAACTTTATTTAAAAAAGGCATTTAAATGTGTTTTTAGGGGTTTTTTTTATCCAAAATGTTCATGGTACCCAGTAAAATATATTCTTTTAAATTATAGCAACACTTATCCCAAAACAAAATCTTTGACTTCAGTCTATAGGAAAACACACTTTAATTGTCCTTCATATTTTTAGTTGAGAAAACTTAATAAAATATCACACTATAAAATCATCTTTTAATGTTTCAGTATCATTTTAATATTCATAAGCATGATGAATATTTTAATAATCTTAAATTTTTCATTGGGAGATTATGAAAGTATAATGACATCACAAAAAAATTTATTTTAATAAATTATTTCAAAATTATTGGTAAAAGACAAGTGGAAGTGAGAAAGGCATAAGTTGGGCTTAAAACTGCACCTTCCTTCCTTTTTTACCAAAACAAATTTGTCAATCACATCTGCTCATTGAGATTAACAAAAAAAAAACTGTTTGTGGCAACATTGGCAGTCTATCAGTGTCAAATGTTGTCAGATAATTGAGTGCTTAAATGCTTATTAATGAACATGTCATTTTCAGTATCTCCTCCCCACAAGTGGTGCTCATAATGTGCACCCAACTTGCCATACCCATACATACTCCACTGTATCTGCATTATTTATCTTGACAGTCTAGTCCCCAAGAAACATCTATTACCTGGTGTTGCTGTAACTGCTCCTTGTTAGACTAAAAGCAGTGGCTAATAAAATTTACATATGAACGATGGGTTGTCGTTACTTCCAAAAATGTAAGGAAATGGAATAAATTTCAACAAGGGTGATATTTTCATGTGGTTTTATATAACTAAGTAATGAAACACCAGTATGCTTGTAAAAGAAAGAAGATATTAAAGTTTAGGAATTGTGCGCGCACGAAAAAATTCATTCACTAAGGGAAAAGATATCCCATGCCTGGAAGAAGATCCTGCTGGGTGTTACTTCAACTATGTCCTAGAAGGAAAAAAGAGAAAGAAGTCAGGAAGTGTCCAATTTTTATATCTGTTTAACAGTGCCACCAAACTGTGCCTTGGCAGCATGGTTTACTTAAATGTGACAAAGGACCCTATATGTTATTAGACAATCCTCTGTATCATCAAATATGATTTTTCATCAGATGAATATTGTGTGCAATTCAATTAAAATCCATTTACTAATGTCCAGATTTTAACTTTCTGGTACTTTACAAATTAAAAAAAAACAACAGATTTATCAGATGATCCATGATTTCATCACATCTATTCTGGTAAACAACAAAAAAAAATATTTCAATCAGTGATTGCAAAATAATATTTGACTCTATCTGTCACAGAGCTTAAGAACAAATGTGAATTGTACTATTTTGCTAGTTGGTAGAAATATGTGTTAATTGCTGGACCACTGGTTTCTGTTCCTCAGGGTTTTTCTTTTGCTATGGATGTTGAACAAAATCTTATTTCCTGTTTCTAAGTTTTCCATTTGCCAGTGCCTGTGGTCATCCTAGCTGAGGGCTTTTGTCATGGCCTGTGGCCGCGATGTAAGTTTTCATATCAATTTCTCATATTTACCGCCCAGATCAACTGGAGGGGTGGGAGATTAATCTGAGGGCAGCAATATACACTGCTTATGTGATATATAGATGTCTGTTTCAGTGTTAAATAGGTCTGTCAATGGGTTCTTTGATTTAGGAAAGTGAGAGTTGGTGAGTAGGTGTCAATGTCGGGTAACAAGTTATCTCTTTCTGGTTTATTCTGTTACTTTTATTGGTCATCTATTCCTTTTTCTTTCTTTTCTTTACAGTGCCTCCAGCCACATGCATCTGCCCTTGCTAAGCTACCAGGGCAAGAGAGCTTGGCCTTGCTTAGCCTAGCATTGCCCCCAGGGTGACTCCTGAAAAGAAAACCAGAAAGAAACAGATTGGCACTGATTTTCCCATCAAACATTCTATTTGAAGAATATTTTTCATTAATCTGTGAATTCTGTCCTCTTTCACTTAATCTATGAAGACCACCCCCACCTCACACACACACACACTCCCGGAAGGTAAAGAGATCTCAAAAAGATTATTTAAAAGAAAAAAAAAATACCTTCATAAATAAGTTTTCCTAATATACTTTAAGCATTTTGGATGAATGTTGGTGATCAGTGGTCAGTGATTAGCATAGGTTTTGTACAAAAGATATTTCTTTTACCATCTCGCCAATTACGACTTTTTACTACTTAAAACCAAAGATGTCACTTGTCTCAGGGTTAACTTTCACAGTTAATATTAAACATATAAAAACTGAATACATTTAAGAAATGTTTTCTTAACTTGATCTTAAAAAATAAACCAATTTTCTTCCATTTACCCAACTTGAAAAAAATAGTGGTCCCCATATGTCTTTATACTAATTTTAGGTTGATAGTCAACATATTAACAAACTAGGCTTAATAACTATCAAGAATACAATAAAGAAAGAAATTGGTTGTGTAGAAATCATAAGAGATCATTATTAATTAGTTAAATGGAAAAAAGGTAACATGCTCAAGATTATTTAAAAGGAAGAAAACATCCATCTATATTTCTAAGATGGCAAATAGAGCAATAGGTTGAAATTTTAGATTCAAGATTGTCCACAGGACAACAGGCGAGTACAGTGTTGGTTTATGAAATTGGTAGTATATGAATTACAAGTTCCTGGACTTTGTCGTACAGACTTGGACAAGGCTAGCAAAAATGAAGCAGTACTTAAAAAAATAATAAAAAAAAAACAAGATCAGATATTTCTAGACAGCAAAATAAGAACTATCTACCCCACCCTCTGTTTATTCAGTAAATGATTCAGTTTGAAATACCTGAAAGTTATTTGAATCAACAAATGCTTGATGACAGTGCACAATATCTAAAATGTGATAACAACAAAGGCAAGAATATTAGTTCAATATAAATAATGTAAATAGTGAATTTGGATTGATAGACATCTGACAAATGTTGGTGATAATAACAGGAAAGATAACATTAGTCTGAATGTAAATAATGATAACTATTTGTATCAGAAATTCAATAAAATTCTCATCTTGTCATCTATTATTAAATACCTGTAAGTTCTCAAATATGATAGGAACTCTTTAAATATAAAGGAAATTTTTAATAGAGTTCTCCTAAAGCAAAGTATTAAAGCCACTGAAACACAAGGGGTGTGAAAGAATTAGGAAACAGAAACATCACTAAGGAGCGAGTACAGAAAAAAAGGAAGACAGTAGATAGTGATTGATATTGCATTTAAATTTTTGAAGATTAAGGTAAGCATGGAACTGGAAGACAGTTTCACAAGTGAGAAGTGCAAGAAAAATTGTTAGCATAGAACTTAGTTACATCTAGCCAGCCTGATTGTATATTGTTGAGACATCAATGCCAGTCTAGTATTGCGCTTATATTCATAACGTCTAAGTATCACAGAGTTTATGCAAACAATTACCATGAAAGTATTAATAGAAAAGGTACAAGGAGGCAACTATATGGCACTAGAAAAGTGACTGAAGGTAAGAGGTAAGATCAGGACCAATGATATTGCTGATTCTTCTTTGGATTTTATCAAGGATCTCTAGATAGATGTTGATTAAATTCATTAGCAAAAGAAGGAAATTATATTGAAAAATACATATTTGTTGTGTAAAATAAATACTTTTTGATCTTGTAGGTTGCAGACTTATTGGTGAGTGTGTATTCACATATATAAATATACTCTTATGTGTACACACACATATTTATTTGAAGAATATGTTAAGAAATTTATAATAATTCCTGCATTCCCCTTTTATTCATTTCCAATGAAATGTATATTCCATAACCGTCTCTGGTGAGAAGTTTTGGAAAAAGAAATCCCCATTTTGGTTTGACATTTTTACATCCTTTTTTTTTTTTTTCTTAGTTTCTTTCCTTTACAATTACAACTTGTAAATAGTTTAGTGAAACAATAAGACAAAAGATAATAGGCTTAGTATTTATTTTCTTTCTTGATTATCGAATGTAAAATGATTTAGAAATTGGAAATGGGATTATATTTCAAGATTTTCTTTTCATTTTTCTGAGGGAGGCAGGGGTAAGCTTATATTTTTTTTTCTTTAAAAAAAAGATGTTAGTGTAATAAATTGAATGAAATAATTTTAGAAAGTCATCAATGTCAGTTTACACACCAGTTTTTATTTATTTGCTTCTAATAGAAAGGTGCAGAGTCATTTATTAAGTGGAAAGTGTGTTGTCACTGCAAGTTGTCATTGTCATTTGGTGGTTAGAATGTTGGCCTTGCAAGTTGTCATCCTCATTCAAATACAAGTGTGTTGCCCATATTCTTTGGTAATAAGCATGTAGGCCTTACAAGTCATCGTCATTCGGTGATAACTGTGTTGGCTTCACAAGTCATTGTTTGGCGATAAGCATGTTAATGTCACAATCGTCCTCATTTGGTGATAAGTGTGTTGGCCTTGCAAGTTGTTGTCACATGGTGATAAGCATGTTAACGTCACAATCGTCCTCATTTGGTGATAAGTGTGTTGGCCTTGCAAGTTGTTGTCACATGGTGATAAGCATGTTAACGTCACAATCGTCCTCATTTAGTGATAAGTGTGTTGGCCTTGCAAGTCATTGGCAATAAGCATTTAGGCCTTGCAAGTTGTCAGCATTCAGTAATATTCATGCTCTCTTTGCAAGTTGTAAGCAAGTTGTATTTGCACATTTTTGCCATTCAGTAGTATGCATTTTATTGTTGGGAGTCGAGGTTTTCTTTTCCAAAAAGTAACTGAATTCCATATCCATTTAAAAATTCATATTTATAAGTCTTACAAAAACTAACCAATATGATTTTTTTTCTCTAGCAGTTGGACATGAATTAATACATCTTAATATTGTATTTTAATATCGAATCAAAAGAATAATAATTGCATTTTCAATAATGAGCCCTCTATACATAATGGAGAAGGTGGAAACTATATGTTGATGAAGAATATTGTTAAAGTTTTGCTACTATTCTTTGATGTCTCAGGATACAGCAAACTTTTTAGAACCAGAATTTCTTTTAACAACTACAGCAATAACAACAGATGACTGCATTATTGAAACATCTTGAATACTGAGGAGACTTGCTATCATTTAAGTTTTAGTCGAGGCCACAAGTTGCTACTTGTATAAACATTGAACCAGTAATAAAGAATATATATATATATATATATATATATATATATATATATATATATATATATATATAGAGAGAGATAAGTAGTAATAATAATGATGATGATAATGATAATTCAGCTGATTGCTACCCAAGATTCACAACAGTAACATCAATTACTATTAAAGCAATCACAACATTGCTCTTAAAATGATGGTGATGATGAACACACAATCAATTTTTGTTTATTGGGTTACTTTAGTTTTCACTCTGTAGAAAAGATTCAATGCAGATAAGCAGTTACGGGATTGGTTAAACTCGGAATAATAAGTACTAAAAAAAAGAAAAGAAGAAATGCAAAGATTAAAAATGTATCGGAATAAAAGAAAATAAATAGAAAATGGCTATCTAAAAGCTGTGTTATATTCCACCAATGAGAACGATGCTATTACGAGAAACCAAAAACTTCCTTTGTCATAATAAAATGTATTCTTTTTTTACCAACTATAATTTTGAAATTTTTCTGCATTTTAGGGAGAGGACATAACAAGATATACTCCCAATTTATTCTTTTTCTTTTTTTCTTTCTTTCTATCATATTTTTTTTCTATTTTCTATACTTTTTAAAATATTTTCTTGATGTTTCTCTTCTTTTTATTCTTCAGCTTTCTCTTTTTTTTTTTTCACTTTGTTTGTTTTCTTTGGTTCTTTTTTATTCCGGAAACCTGTTTCTTCTTACCATTAATTCTCTCACTCTTTTTGTCTTGATTTTTTCTGTATCTGTTTTTATGGCATGTTTTTCTTCATAATGGCTATTTTTCCCCATTTTTTTTTTTACCCAGCAAATGTTATACAAACATATCTTGTTTTCTATGTTTATTTCAGACTTAGTCTTTTTGTCACCAAAATCACAATCTACAATCACATCAATTACATAGTCTCACTTCGATATGCACTAAAACATGCAATCTTCATCCAAGTGCCAGTTTGCCAAATACTGGCCAATGCACAAGGTAGCAATGAATTCCTCACTCCCCTCATAACGGCATTAATATTATTGTCATTGGAATCAATGGCTACAAAATGGTTGCACACTGATCAAGATTTTTCCCTCTATTAATAACAGCAGTAAAGAATTTGTCAGGATAACTTTTGGAATCCCCTTTGTCCATTTTGATTAGGAGATTTAGGAAAAAGAGAATATCTCCACAGAGATATTGATGGAACTTAGACTTGATGGCTACAAATATAATTCTATACCATTTTGCTTTTGTTTTCCTGTTTTCTCAGTCATTGGTAGATATTCATTGTTTAACTTTTATGCTCTCGTGCTGCCAATATGTATGATGATTGTGAAACTTTTCTGACCCTTTTTTGTTAATGCTGATATTTTTTTATAACCATTTACAGTTGTTTGCATTTCTATCTATCTATTTAGGTATTCAACAATATAATCCCACAAGATCAAAGACAATATGTGGTATTTTCTTGAACAAAGAACTGAATGTTAATTGGTACACTGGAGAAGTGTTCGTTTTTGTAAAATTGGCCATTATGAGATCCTAGTGCCTAAACTTTTTTTTTTTATAGGCAATAATGAAAATGATGATAAATGGATTCCCAAACTCTAGCACATCATTATAAGCAAAGACAAAATATATCTATGTCGCTTTTCCAGTAGAAAGTGAAAAGTTGGAAAAATTATCTGTGACTTTCCAATTGGCTGGTTAATTTTACAACCTATCAACCCTTGTTGGGCTATTTAAAGTCAAATATTTTTATGGGACATCCAGTGTGGATCAAACTCACTACTCAGTTGTATAATAGCCAGCCAGAATAACTTTTCTGACCATTACCCCATTAACCATTAGGTTAGTTGATTTTATAACTTATCGACCCTTGTTGGTTCATTTAATGTTAAATTTTTCTGTGGGCACCCATTGAGGATCAGACTCACTATGCAGTAGTAAAGGTTGACCAAACTAGCCTCACTAACCATTAGCCCAAGCTAAAAAGGTCAAGTTGATTTTATGACATATTATCCCCTGATGGGTTATTTAGATTTTTGTATAGGAAGATCAAACTCATTACTCAAATTCTGTTCAAGTTAATTCTGCACAAGTTAATTCTGCACATTTTACTAATTAGAAATGAATTTATTAAACAGTGAGTTTTTACATTTAGTCAGTCACTAATTTATTTTGTTGGAATGGCTTCTTCAGTTTTTTTGTGACTATCAGCCTATTTTTTTCCCAAGTGGAATTGGAACTCAGGCCTCTGATAAAACAATTCCTAGCCATTATCAATTGCATCACCCCCACTTCTAAGCTTAGATATCTAAAAATGATTTGTCATCATTTTTGTAGGGTCTACAGGATTGAATAACACTTTTGGCATGGAAAATGAAATTGGAAGAATGAGTTCAAATTGCATCAGAGTATGTTTCTACTCACTCATCTCTAATGCCTTTGGGAAAATCACCAATCTATTTTTAGGAAAGGTACACCAAGTACCCAGGCAATTCCAAATTAGACGTTGGGTGGGAACATTACCTAACAACTAATTTACTAAGCAATAAAGGCTACAAAATGTCAAAATCTGTATTTATGTATTTTAAGCACAGGTGTTTGGGTTTTGGCTGGAAGGTGAGTAAATTCTTCTCCTAATTTTAGATGGGAGAAGCCCACTCCCAGGTCCTGGAGATTTCAACCTGCAACAGCACATCCCTCACTGCACTAAAAGAAGTTGGGTCGGTGTAATATCGACACCAACATGACAGTGGTTGTGGGGACTGGGCAGTTTTTCTCTTGGACCATATGTGTACGTATGTGCACCCACATTAAAATGACCTTGTGTCACATCCTGCCTTCATGGGGAGGCTGGGTAAATAAACCTGCCTAACAAGGCAATGTACATCACTTAGTTCAACTTTTTCACTCCCGCACAATACACCCTATTAGCTAACTGACCCTCATCCCAAAGGGAGTAATGTGTACCATTCTTCCATCAGACATGCTAAACCATACTCATTTTTGGTTATATAGTTCTATTTTTCTTGAAGCTGCACAGATGATTTCACCATTCTATACTTTATCCATTTCTCTGCATGCAGAGGATAGTGTAACACTTATCACCATCAAAAATGAAATCAACATAGTGAGTTCAAATTCCATCTAAGGCTATTTTTGTTCACTCCTTGCATTGGTAAAGTCATGAATTTACTTCTCTCAGCACTGTCAGATTTCAAAATATCTTGACAAAGTGGCTTATCACTGGCATGCCAAGATACAGAAGAGTATCTGTGATTGAGCATTTTGACCATAATTTCTCCTATATCTATATTACCATAGATTAGGCGATATTAAGTATAATAAAGAACAAACTTTCAATTAATCGTTTAAAAAATCAACCTTTGTTAAATAGTAGTACATGTGAATGTAGATATATGCATAAATACATATTCTGATATATTGGGCACTTCCAAGTAGTGTAATGGTTAAGTTGATTGCCTCACTAGATAAATCATGACTGAATCATGTGTTGGATCCTCACTGGATGTCTTCATATTTGTGTCCTTGTGCCATGTCTAAGCTACACTTAGTAAATGAATATTCTGTTATTAATAATCAGATAGAAAATGAGAAGGATAAAGATAGAGAAAATATAAAATAAGTTTTATTTATTCATTCAACACTTCTTTCATTTGTAGCAGATTAAATTTTTTGAATCCATTATTTAGCTTAACCGCAGATATTTACATGCATCTACTTGCATCTCAAAGATATAGATGGATGTTCTAAAGAAAGTGTTTTTTTTTAGAGAGTTTTTTTTTTTAATTTATTTCTCTTCTTGCATTTTTCTTGCTGATATTTGGATCTTATACTTACTTGATATCATTTTTCCCTTCAATTACATTGCTGTTGAAGAACCCTGTTCAAAAATATATAATGTTCCACGTATGATCAATTTTAGTGGCACCGCTATCCATTTACCGTTTCATCTTTATCAAATTGTACTCTCTTCTTAAAATGAAAGTCATGACTCAGTACCACCATTAAATGAACGTACAGGGTGAACATAAAGTCTCTCTCTGATTTCAAACATAAACACCATTTTGATACTGGTGTTTGCAGTCC
>CAHIKZ030002700.1:605000-692500 GCA_903632075.3 Acanthosepion pharaonis | reverse complement strand
AAATGTGATTCATGTTAAGCATATGAATGGTTGATTTTTATTTTAACTGGCAAGAATTCAGTTAAAAATCTGATTTCTAAAGTGGCACAGTATAAGTAAAAATCCAGGATTAATATGCTTAGCATAATTTGGTTTTGTCTTGCTAATATAGACTTTGTTAAAATAAAATTTCTTTTTCTGATGATGCTCATTCATTGGTGAATTCCATCAGATTCTCATCCAAGCTTTACTCCCATCAATTTGAAAAGTGCTGAAATGTTTTTTTGCTTAACTCTTAACCAAGAATGGATTCACCCTAAAATGCAGATATTTGAACAATCGGTCAAATTTTGTGAAAGGGTTACATCAGGAAATTTTCATTCCTACCTTGTATATATTGATAAGTGAAACAATAATTGTTATTTGTAACAATGCTACTGTCATTTGAACCTCTGTCTTAACCACTAGATTTTCCTGTAATTATTCAAAAAAATATACATGAATATTTTCAAATAGAAGGCATGTTAAACAGTTTTTGTAACAAATGAAAGCAAAGCTCTGATAACTGAAGTTATTCTGTTTGAATTCTTATAATGATAGAATTCTAAATTAAATGTCTATAACTTTGAGAAGTCGTTGACATATGCAACATGATTGAAACAGTTGAACCACATTTTCATTTACTGGCTGTTATTAATACAATGCGTTGTTTGGTTCATTCTTCAGTTTTCACAAAGTGTTTTAACAAGAAAAATATAACAATTTTCTTGGAAAAAAACAAAAAACAAAAATGGTAACAGAATAATTATGTCCGGCTATTGCTTTTTTTTCCAAGTGAACCCATTCTTTAAGGTGATTTGGCAAATTCTATTACAGATGCCTGCTCTGTTATTTATACTGCAGCAATCCTGATCAGACTTTAGTCAGTTTCTGGGAGAGAATGTATAATCTGGTATGATCAATGTTTTTGAACAACCAAGTACATCTAAATCCTTATTCAGGATTACTAGTACAACTTCTGAAGGGCTCTGTCTTAATTTCACTCACAAGCCTTGGTTCAACTTGTGGTATGATTTTCAAGTACCTTTCCAAAGGTTTTGTGTATTGGGTTCACCTGCCCATTCTGATAACACCAGATACTTACCTCCTTGACCAACCAAGTATGGTGAGTTTTAAACCCAGGTCTTGTAGGTAGAAAGTGAATGTCCTAACAACTGGGCCATGTACCCATATTAACAGAGAATGTTTAGCGATATATCAAATTGACCAAATCCTTTTACAGCAGAAGGTACACCAAGTACCCAGGCAATCTCTAATTTGACCTTGGATGGAAGCAGTTTCCTAACAACCACTTTGCTAAGCACTGAAAATCTACTTCCTTCAACTTTCTCACTCCTCCACCAATGTACCTTTTCAATTATCTGAACAGGTAATGTGTCTCCTTCTTCCACCAGATATAATGAAGCATACCAGATGTTTTTCAATTCAAATTTGGCTATAGCTTTATGTCCCTTAAAGCTGAATTTCAATGAACATCTTTTTTTTTAATACTTTATCAGTTTCTCTGGGTGAGGAGGATAGAAAATAGAATTGGTGAATTGAATGCCCACTCCTCTATTTTGGTAAAGTCATGAATCCACTTCTCCCAGATTTCAAACTGGTTTAACATTTGTATGCCATGATAGTGAACAGATAAGTGAAAAACATTCTTCCATATCTACCTTACCCCAAATCCATACTTATTATAACTTGTATGCTATAAATTTAAATTTAGTTGCACCTTGACAATATTATCATTTTTCCATCTGTTTAGACATACAAATGATTGAGTTGCTATTTTATTTTTAATGAGCTTTTTATGCAAGCTATGAAATCATGGTTAAAATTTATTAAATAAATCCTCCAAAATGTTCATTCTCTCTTATTATTACCCATTGTTGTTGGTTGGTTGGTTTTGTTTAGCAGCATATCAACCTCTTTGGGTTATTTAATGCCAAAATTATAATATTTTGAACACAATTTTATGACTTCAGCTACAGATAAAATGTATTGTTCGTCATTTTGCTATAAAATATATTGTTGGTAATCCTACTATAAAATATGTACCATTGGTAATTTTTTTATATAAACATGTATTGCTGGTATATTTACTATAAAAAAGTATTTTTATACTTTCATAGTGTTTTGTTTTTGTTTCAGTGTTCACTATTTGCCCATAGCTGGTACCCTAACAGGTATTACCACCTAGTTCATAGTGAACCTGGCAACAACAGCAACTAAGAAGTGGTTCCACACTCATCAAAAACTCCAATCTCCCAATCAGAGGCCTTGTTGTTGGATGTAGTTTACTGTCATACCAGGGATTAGAGTACGCATTGTAAACAGAATAAATACCAAAATTATGAACAGGAAGTAGTTGCTAAAACGTTTTAGCATCTGAACAAGTATAGCAAATATATATAAAGAATTAAAACATTGCTTAATATTTTGTTTGTATTTCTGGAATAAGGTATTATTATTTACACTAAGGTTTAATCAATAAATTTTGCAGTTTTCACTTAAAATTTGAGCAACTTTTAGCAGATAAATTGCTGTGCATTTAACAATTAGTCAGTAATTAAAGCAAGTATTATTAATAGACAAAATTATATGTATAAATCATGTGTCCTTTCTTTATAAGTTTAAAACAGAAGGCTACATTGAAAAAAAAATGATGTAATTTGAACTTTGGATTGAAATTCTGATCAAAGAATATGTTCATTTTTGATGCAAATGAATGTCATACCTGCTTCCAAGCAGTCAATCATCTTTCCTTACTTGGGCAAAAAGATCAAACCAACCAATCAGTACATTTGATTTTTTTTTTTTTTTTTTTTTTTTTTTTTAGGAGGTGGCAGGGTAGTGGTGGGTTAACTTATTTAATAATGTTCATATTTTGTCCTTAGTGATTTTCTAGAATGGAGTCATTGAATTAAGAAAATAATTTCTAAAAATATAATTGCCTGATTGCATAATCATTTTTCCCATTTTTTTTTTATTACTCAAACAATTCAACCATGATTCTATAAAGACAATAATTGTAGGATTCACCAAATATTATCACATCTTCATCATATAAATGGAGATTGTACTACATTCATCCAAAATCATATTCTACCTTCAAGAAATTTTACTGCTTAGTTTTTTTAATCATTCTCTGTTTTTTTTAGTTTATTGGGAGAGTGAAAGTTTGTGAAGAAAGAGAAGGGACTGATTAGGATTTTGTCATTATCTTAATACTGTTTTTGTTATTATTATTATTATTATTGCTTTTAGAATCCTATTTTATTTCTTTTTTCCCTCTTCCTGCAATTACCTGCAAGAGATTTGTAAGTTTTGATCATTTTAACACAATTATTCCTTTGTTTCAATGAAGGTGAAATACCACAAGATAAAATAAGACAAAATTCCTTTCTGAAATGATAAATTCCCACCACATTTGCCAAAAAAAAAAATGACATATTCTCCAAGTGCCTTCAAAGATTGACAGATAAAATCTTAAAGGTAATCATTATATATACACACACACACACACACACACTATATGTATATAAAAACATAGTAAATATACATATATCTATCATAATTGACTGTCAGAGTGACTACCTGAAGTTTTCATTCACACACTCACACATAGGTGTGCTTGAACAGGCAGACATATCTATGATGATTATGTATTATCAAAAGTTAGTGAACAATCAGTAAAGTTCAAAGCAATTTTTACATCTTATTCAGTATTTATATCATAATTTCCCATCAACTATTGGAAGAATGACTCAAAAATAACATTATTATTGAAAAGTAATGATAAGTTATAAAATATAATTATCGTAGCAACCAATAATGTTAACATTGGCTCCATATATATAATATATATATATATATATATAATATAAAAGATATTTAGAGTTGAAGACAGTAAACATGAAATCAGTAATTTTAAGACTTCCTCTCTGTTCTTAAAAATAGTTTTGTCACTGTTGGTGCAGATAAGTTTCCCTGACTATATATTTGAGTACATGACTCTTGACACACACACACATGCACTTGTCTATTTCTCGATAAAAAGTTACCAATTTCTCATGAACTGAGAGTAATGTCTGTAAGACCAATGCTGGAAGCTCAAAGCTTGCTTGGAATTGGCATCCAATCTCACCAATAAATTAATATTCCCTTTTTTTTTTTTTTTTTTTTTTTTTTTTTTTTTTTTTGGTATAGAAATTTAATTTGTTTTCAGAACAAAGTACATTAATCATATGGACTCCTGGTGTAGAGTATGAGGCTACGGCCTCACTCCACTCCACTAGGTGCTGCTGTGGTTTCTGTAGCAAGTAGGATTTTACCAGGTTATTGTACTAGACTCACACCCAACTTGTTTTGAATTCACAGTTGTCCTTCCATTTGACTGGTTGCCAGCCAAAACTACAGTACCTCATCTACCCTGGTATTAATTTCCAAAATGTAATGAGAAGAGATTGATTCATACCTTCCTGAAAGCATTTGTGTGAAAGTAAATGCAATGACCTCAGGTGGAATATTAACTTAACACACTGATCCTACATTATTCAGTGATATCTGCTATTCTAAGCTTCTTTTATGTGCCTTGTCTCTTTAGGATGTAGGTGATCATGGCTCTCCACAGCCTCTTGTCTCTTGTAGCTCCTAAGTTTTGTTTTTTGTTATTTCTCCCAAACCCTATTTTACCATCCATTTACTCAAGCTCATCAAGTATATTATTCACTACTTCCTTCTATTCCTCAGTCTATCCTGTGTGTATCAGATTTTCCAAGCCCTCCTTCCTTATTACAAGCCCCCAAAATTTCAACTTCCTCTTCATTATTGTTATTTCAGTATATTCCTCAAGTGCTCAGTTGAATTTAAATCACCTAACATGCTAGGCCAATCAAGAAATTTTCTCTCTTGTTTTTCCGAAACATTTTTAACTTTTCTCTCTTGTTTTTCTCTGAAACATTTTTAACTTTTCTCTCCTGTTTTTCTGAAACATTTGTAACCTTTCTCTGCTGTTTTTCCGAAACATTTGTAACCTTTCTCTGCCGCTGTTTTTCCGAAACATTTGTAACCTTTCTCTGCCGCTGTTTTTCCGAAACATTTGTAACCTTTCTCTGCCGCTGTTTTTCCGAAACATTTGTAACCTTTCTCTGCCGCTGTTTTTCCGAAACATTTGTAACCTTTCTCTGCCGCTGTTTTTTCCGAAACATTTGTAACCTTTCTCTGCCGCTGTTTTTCCGAAACATTTGTAACCTTTCTCTGCTGTTTTTTCCGAAACATTTGTAACCTTTCTCTGCCGCTGTTTTTCCCAAACATTTGTTTTTCTCTGCCGCTGTTTTCCGAAACATTTGTAACCTTTCTCTGCCGCTGTTTTTCCGAAACATTTGTAACCTTTCTCTGCCGCTGTTTTTCCGAAACATTGTTGGCAGTCTTTAACCTTTGTGTCACAAAAAATGGTGTGTCAAATGGATAGTTTTTTTCCTTGGCACCACTATTATTTTAACTACCTTCACTCCTTGACAATGTTTATTGTCCTAAAAAGTGATTATCAGAATTTTAATATAGCCTAAATATAAAAAGCAAATTTATATATTTTCTTTGGTCTTGAGAATTTACAACAAAAATAATAAACTATATTTATTTATTAGATTATTTATTTGAATGGTTGTTGAAGCATCAGCTCATTGCTGATTGATTTGAACTTTACAAAATGTTAAATAATAAATTTCTTTCTAGGTAATTTACATATTTTAATAATTCAGTAAATGTCTGTATGTCTGATTACTTGGACTGTTGTTCTCATCTTTGTCATATTCCACAACATTTCATACATTTCATGGACACATGGCCCAGTGGATAAAAGCGTTGATTGGGTTTAGTGACTTGACCCAGAGTTGTGAGTTCAAAACCTGCAGTGGTGAACAAAAGCTTGAAGAGTTGAGTTAAAGGGAGATAACTGAGACATCTGGAAGAGGTATGGCACGTGGAACTATCTACACTGGTGGATGAAATAAAGGGTTCAGTTTGAAGAAGGTAGTGAATATGACAATAGAGATGAAGACAACAGTCTGAAAAATGTAAATAATTTAGTAAATGCTTATAAATTTATGGAAAAAATTGTTTTAATATTTATTTCTTAAATAAATTGGTAAATGATAAATATTTCATTGTTGTAAATTCTGAAGAACAAAAGTATGAATTCACTTTCATCATATGTTTAGGTTTCATTAAGATTTTAATCATTACTTTTTAAACAATAAAAATTACCGAGCAGTGAAGGTAGTTAAAATAATAGTGGTATCAAGGCAAAAACAATCTTTTTTTGCAAGCACAAAGTTTAAAGTTTGTCCTTTTTTTAACTTTTAATTAAAGACATGTTTTCTTAAATTGCAATAACCTTTAGCATTCATGATATCATCACTGAATTATAATGCAAACTTTAAATGATCCTCTTTGTGTTTCAAATTCACTAGCTGTTTTCTATGCAGCCATTGCCTATGGAAGCTGATGATCATGTCTACATATGTACGAATATTTTAGAAACATTTAGTATAAACATTTGTGGTACGCACTTCTTTGATATCATTAACAACATCCATGGTTGATTTTCTCAGCTCTTCATCAATTTCATGATAAAACTGTGTTAAAATGAATAGACTTTGGTGTCAGCTTTAATGGTCAATCTTTGTCATTTTTTTGTGATATATTTTTATTACTGATAATGAGATCAGCTTCCTTATCATTGCCTAATTGGTGAGTCTGTTGTTATGAACAGAGAAACAAAGAAACAGAAATGATAGTATTCATTATATAAATACATAAGAAAGGGATGTGTATGATTACATAATGGTTAATAGAATCAACAATTTGTTTAATTCTCCAAGCCCTCTTTCCTCGTTATGTGCCTTGAAAATTTCAACTTTATCTTTCTGATTCTTTTTGCATTCATTTTCCTTAAAACTTCCTCATTACTCACATGTTCAGTCACTGGTATTCTCATCATCTTCTGTAGAACATTATTACTGTTTCCTCATGTCTTTCTTTCATTTGAGAGAAGATTGTCCAGTATTAACTGCAAAAGAGGAGGACAAATAATTGAATAACAGTTTGTAATGAATTTTTTCTATTTCCTAATACTTTGCTTAGTTTTTGGAAGGCATCTTATATTATCTCCATGCTCCTTCAGATTTTGTTGTCACATTTTCTTTCCTCTGTGAAAATGCTTTCAAGTTAGTTAAATTTATGTACTTGCTTGATTTTTGGCATTTCCAATTTATAATTTGCATGTTGGGCTAAAACTGAATATTATATTTACTAATGTGTATTTGTATACAAAAGAGGAAATTTATTCAAATTTATTTATTAATACATTTGGAGCTGCTAATATATCAATAATATTTGAACACTTTCATATATTTTGCTATATATTTGATTATTGCAAAAGTTTGTGCCCAATTAGAAAATTAAAAGCACAATTTTACATACATACAAAAAAACATTTATTAATCAAGTATATCGTCTCCATTGGTTTTAACAATTGTCTCCCATCATTTTACAAGGTTGTTGATGCCATTTTCATAGAAAGTTTGTGTTTTTCTTGGAATAAGGTTGTGAGGTAGTTTTCAACTGACTCTGCAGTCAAATTTGTTGTTATTTAAATTGTTCTGTAGAGACCAGAACAAATGAAAATCCAAGAGTCAAGTCAGGAGAATATATTGGTTGCTAGAGGGTTTCCCATTTAAACATGTAGTCTTGTGCTGTTCTGGTGGAAAATGACACATTTTCGATTTGTCAAAATTGATTGTTCTTGAATAATTCCATTGAGATTGGCAAGTTTGTCACAATACTTCTTTGCAGTTATTGTGTCACAGGCTGGAAGAAGCTCAAAGTGAATTATCCCTTTGCAATCCCACCAAATGGACAGCAACACCTTCATTAGATGCAAGCCCACTTTAGCTACAGGTTCTGCACATTTACATGCTTATTTTCAGCTTTATTTGTAATCAAAGTTATTATAAATAATACATTTTTCATTATATAATGGATGTCTACTTGTTTCAGGAATACACCTGTTTCCTAGGGTAACTGGCTAGTCCCTGCTGCAGATGTCTGCTTAGGCAAATGCATGTTTCTTTAACACCCACAAAACAATGTGTATTTTATATTGCCAATATGCTGAGAAGACCTTAGTTACAGTTTGTGTGAGAGAGAGCACATAGTCTGGCATGATCAACTGAGTATACTTAAACGCCATTATAATGGCTGTGATTTTGTGCTAGCATAACAACTTCTGAATTGGATTGTCTCCCCCAGGCTAATAACATCAAGGAATCACCTCCCACACAAATCAGCCCAAGTTGGATTCAAACCAGGATCTTATGGTTGTAATATGAACCTTCTAACCACTTGGCCAAACTATAAGAGTAGGAGTTGCAAAGAACAGTTGTTCAGATTTAATCTTACTTATTATAAAACCCAGGTTGTGTGTGTGTGTCTGTACGTTTATATATTGGATCGGATTTCCTACATTTTTCAACCGATTTCAACAAAACTTCACAGGACTACGTAAAATTACCTTGCGGTGGTTCTGACAGTGCCAAAAATTAGAAAAACCCAATTGTTTTTGCACAAAAACAATTTGAAAACACGATTAAGAGGCATTAATGAAAGGGGGACAACTCATATCGAGTTATACTTATTAATATTGAGTTATCGAGTTATCGAGTTATACTTATTATAAAACCATGGTTGGTTGTTCGTGTGTGTGTTTGTTTATATATGGGATTGGATTTCCTACATTTTTCAACCGATTTCAACAAAACTTCACTTTTTTTTTGGCATGTAGTGTTTCTTATTGTCTTGCACACTTTTTTTCTTTATTTTTACATTCAGAATGCTTTAAAAATTCCATTTACAAGACAATTGTTTATAATAAAATTCTATTCAATTGGTAGACTCATAACGATTGAAAACAATGTTTTTGTTTGAGTTTGACCAATTCGTAAAAAAAAAAAAAAATTAAACTAATTAAGACATGCGTGTCCATCAATCTTAAACAATAATTTTTGTCAATTTTATTTTTCAGTCTTTATGATGGCCGATACTTGATCTATCTCTTACTGTTACATCCCCGGGCAACGCCGGGCTCTACTGCTAGTATGATATATGCAGATATAATATCTCACTTGCTATGCATATCTGGAGTATTATTTTTATTATATGAAGCATTGTCATTGTATTTTGAATAATAGCATTTACTTTTATTTTATTTATTAACTGCTTTTTAGAGGTAGTTTTGCCCAACACTGCAAATTGTTACAAAACCAAAACATTAACCTGAAAACATGAGTCATGTTTTTAACTAGCCTCCTCATATCAATACTTTCATATGGATGGCATGCATAGAACCAAACCTGTTCAGAAATATCTAAGCTGTCAGCTCTAAACAACCACTTTCTAAGATCCTTGGTTAAAAAAGCCTGTGGGTTTTGTCAAAGTCCATCCTTCTTTGTACCCTGTAGACTGGCGCTACATAATCTCAAACAAAGCACTGTACCAAATAAAAGAAAACATACCACTTGATGGCTTTCAACAGCAGCAATAACTAAAATGGATATCACATGTAACTTGAAAAGAATATAATGCTATAATCAAGATTGACATTCTGTTATAGAGTAGTTTCACAGTGGAGGCTTGTATTTCACTAAGTCGGTCCTAAAAAGGTTCGAGGTACAAAACGTTAGGAACTTGATATAATAGTTAATGATGCAGCAATCTAGTTGTGGTGGATGATACTTTAATGTCTGACATTGACTGACTGACCAACTCACTGAGCGACTGCACGACTGCTACTTATTATAGGTGGGAGAGTCTATTAACTACAGAATAGGTGTGTTCCAGTATAACACATTCAATACAACTTCAAATAAAAGGTTAGGAAGGAAACCCTTATCAATACTGGAAAGAGTAATAAAAGTTAGTTGAGAAATCTATTTTTCTGCGATATTGTTTTACGAGAGAGATTTTATAAATTTAAAATGAAAGTAGTACTGGCTGTTTGGTCAATGAATGCTAAATTTTTCCTTCTAGGGAAATTGCTGATATTACCATCATTTTCAAAGGAATGCCAAAATATTTGTAGTCACTGTTTACTTTTGTTTTACTAATCCATTTTGTTGAACATTGTGGACTGGCGATACAGATTCACAAAAGAACTGTACCAAATAACAGAAACTACATCACTTGAGAACTACAGCAGCAACAACTAAAATGAATAACACATGTTTCTTGTAGAGAAAATAATGACATAATCAAGATGTTGATGTTCCACACTACATCAAATAAAGAACGATAACAGCTACTGGACTTGAGAAACTTATTTTCCAGAAAAATTATTTTAAGAGAACAATTTCATAAGTATAAACTAAAAGTGTTATTGGCTGCTGGGACAATGAATGCCAATTGTTTCCTTGTAGGGAAACGGCTAATATTATTATCACTATTACTCAATATATGACAATGAGTAGACAGCACAGATTGGAAATTGGAAGTTCTTAGTAAGACTCTAAAATGTTTCCCCTTTTACATCAAGGAGGTCTTGTTAAATATACCAGTTGTTCTTACTGACTAAGCTACAAGAACTTGGTAGTAAAATCTTAATTTACTAATGTTATTTTAAGCAATTTCTTAAAAAAATATATACAATGATTAGTCATCCTTTTCATTATCAGATTTAGAAATTCATTTTTTTATTTTTTTTAATTTTCATCAGCTTTTTTTATTTCTTGATATCTTTGGGTTATGCAGATATAACATTTTTATGTAAACAGTATTGAACTTTGAGGAATTAATCAAATTAAAATAAATTGTTTGGTCAATTGGCTTTCATTTTCTCTTCATAGTCAAACTCCAGGAGTTGAAATTAGATATCATCTCATGCTTATAAGATTTTTTTATCTTCCTATTAATTAAGAGCACTCCTCTCTTCTGAAATATTAACTGTCAGCAATTTAAATGAAAAAAAATCAGATATATTTTTACATTATGACCAAAACTTACATTTTAATTTAAAGTTTAGCAAATATAAGATGTTGCCCTGTTGGTTGAGTTCAAGTATATGCTAAATGAATTTACTAAATTTTTATCCCACTCTTTGATTCTATGCCCTTCTGTTATTGATGCCCAGGCCCATGGCACCCTCTGTCCACATTTCTGCACATTAGTGACTGTACTGATGTTTACCTTTTTGATTCTTATACAAAGCAAACCTGTATTTAATCTATGTTTCCCTTTTACCCTTGTGTAAACTGGACATATATTTACCTGTTCTTTATAAAAATGGTTCAGCATTAAATAACCTGGAAAATGTTGAAATGCCAAAAAGAAAAATAACCAATAATTAATGGTGTCAATTCTGAATAAATGATACCTCTGTTTATCTATTTGAACATCTTCAAATGAACACTTCTGACCAACCATCTTCATCCTCCATAGCCCTACCAAGTTCTTTTGTTCTGATTCCAGTGTCATCTTGGAGTTGATTGATGAAGGTTTTTACTGGTCTGCCTCTTGATCTTTTCTTGCAATTAGTACCTAGTATAATCTGAGGCACAACTTCTTGTTTACTTCTCCAGCAATGGTCACTAAACCGCACTTGCCTTAACAGATAGTGTCTATAATCTTTGGTAGCTTCTCATATAATTCTTCATTAGACATATGTTGTCTCCAGCTGACATTCATCACTGCTCTCTATTGATTTCAATCTGATTAGGAATGATTATTTACAATAATTTTGGCACAAGGCTGAAGGGGAAGTGAAGAGAGCCTGGTCAACATTAACTATCTTAGACCTAGCTAATCAGATTCACAACCCATTCATCTATTACAGTTTACTCATTCACCACAAGAACTCATCCATTACCATTCAATCTGACATGTACCATAATACCACAGGGAACTTACAAAAACACCCATGACATAAAAAGTTTGTACTATAATCTTGTTAGGAATGATTGCAAAACACTTTCTCTCTCCTTTTATAGGCAGAAGCATACAAATGCATGCTGCGATTTTTTTCAGAGTGGTTCACAGTTTCATATGACTCAGTCCCAGTCTGTCTCGTCTTGAAGTAAGAACACTTTTTGTCCAAACTTGTTTTCATGTGTCAATGCCAATTCTTAGTTTGTGAACTTTTTGACATATTACTGTTGCTTTACAGCTGATTTGCCTTGCATATATTGTTTGCTTGCTTTATACTATTTTTTTTGTCCTGTTCTGTACTTTCCTTTTTCTTGTTATTGCAATCTTTATCAATTCTGTTTGTCGGGCACTTGTATTACTTATGTTGCATTTGACCATGGCTACTCACTTTGCACTCTCAATAGTAGACTGTAGATACCTTCTAGTTTTTTTTACCAATGATTTTGTTAATGTCCAACTGC
The DNA here is from genome assembly GCA_903632075.3 of Acanthosepion pharaonis. Lineage (NCBI taxonomy): Eukaryota > Metazoa > Mollusca > Cephalopoda > Sepiida > Sepiidae > Acanthosepion > Acanthosepion pharaonis. The sequence goes on along the minus strand of CAHIKZ030002700.1, from coordinate 680,033 downwards.
TTGATACATATAAGAGTCTAATGTTAACCTAGAGATGCCCTTGTTTTTTTTTTTAACTTTCATATGACATTCCTTTTTTATAGTCCTGTTTATGCCATTGTGATTCTCACATTTATGTCTTTTTCTGCAGAGTCTAACACTGATTAGATATACTTGACTTAGATTGTCACTTCTAGATATAAGATCTCCTTCTTCTTGAACAAAAGATATGAATTCTGTTTTAATTTGATAGATATGGAATCTAACTTATGCTGCATCTGATTGTAGTTATAGAGACATATGAAAATACAAATTACAGAGAGGTGATCAGGATCTTCTACCTTTTTATTTAAAAAAGAATCAATACTTAAGAGAAATGGAATATCAGCAAAAGGAATATGAGTGTCTGTTGCTTACAGTCCACATGGAAATCAAAGAGAAATCTTTGCAGTTTCTTTGTTCTTTCTCGTATTTACTATCTCTGACTCTTTACTTCCAACCTGTTATTTTATTTGTTACTAACCGGTTTCTTTTATTGAAACAACTCCTGTTTTTCCTTTGGTCTTTGGAATTTTACTTAGTGAACTCCCAAATTTAGTTCACCCTTAATCACATTCTATTTCAACACTGTTCAGGTCAACATGACAAGATTATGACTTGAGTTTTTCAACATTACCTAAATCAGAATAGCAGCAGTACTTTTCTTCATTTTGCCATCAGTTTGCAGTTTTTTTTAAAAATATAAACAATCTTATATGTCTCCTACTTTATGTACATTTTAAATTCCATGAATGAAGAGTTAAAAGGACGTAATCTATTTTTTTTTTTTTTTTATTACTGTAGAGTAATTGGTTATGGTTAAGTGTAATTGGTAAAAATGCCAAACAAACAGAATTGTAAAAGTTATCACTAAACAATAACAAAAGATGTAAAAAGAACAAGGCAAAATAATACTAAGTAAATAAATATATATATATATATATATATATATATATATATATATATATAGGACCCTAAATTAGGTCCTGGTCTGTGTCCTACTTATCTTAAGTTACCTTGGTTAGGCAGAAAATGCAAACTTTTAGGTGAAAGAGTTTCTACTATTGTCACTGCCACTTTTTTTTCAGCCAAACTACGTCTTATTTTTGGTACTCGCTCGATTTTACCTTCATTTTCAAAAGACCATCTACCCTATCACAATAAAAGTTTGCTTATTTATAAATTCAAATGTCAGTGTGAAGCTGAATACATAGGACAGATGAGTCTCAGGTTAGAGTCGAGAATAAGCCAACATGTTCCTAGGTATATGTGGCGGACATGAGACAGAACCTGGGACGAGCACAACTGGTCGCAACTTGCCTTGTCCCCGCCAAAAAAGAGCCCGTATTTGCTTAGCATGTAAAGCTACTGCAGTTGAAATGAGGGAGAAAAAGCACTTACCGCTCTGCCGTAATCCGTCCTCGGCCCGATAACATAAAAGAATGTGGGGGGACTTGCATTGCATTTTTATGCAATAAAGATGCAATGCATTATGGGACATGGACGCAATGAATTATGGGATCACATGAAGATGCAAGGGATTATGGGTATATGGACAAATATAAAAGCAACTACTTTTTTCCCCAGTGGGTGAGTTCTTCTAGTGACGTTCACGGTTGGCGGCAAGAACAGTCTGTTAGTGTGATTTTGACACAGAACTCAAGAAGGAACGACTCAAGGTTGAAATACCAGTTGGGAGAGCTTGAATTTACTCGCTGGTTGCTGTTTTCTTTATTCTCCTCAGTATATTAGATTACATTCTTGTGATCATTCTCATGTGTCGCAATATGTGTCATGCTCGTCTTGTTTTTCAACTGACTGGTTTTACATTTTCCATACAGGTAGATCAAAACATTATTTATTAATTTTGGAAGCTTTATGCTTAAGATTATTCCAGCCTGTACTATGCAAGCAGAAGGAGAATTTTTTAAGATCCTTGAATTTATTCGGAGATATGTGAGCTTTTTTTCCTTTTTATGCTCCACTGGATCAAAAATTTTTTCTTTATTTACATATTTTAATTGTAAATTTATTTGTTTTTTTTCTTAATTTTACGTATTTCATAATTTTAAGCGTGTTCCAGTACTATCTCTTATCAATCTGAATGTGTTAAAAGTTTCCAACGATTGGTTTCTGATGATGCGTTGGCCAAAAGGCAGCCTAGGTCCGGATATTTAAAAAGAAAAAAAGATGAACATAAAATTATGTTTATTTAAATCACATACATATATATATATATATATATATATATATATATATACATACATACACACACATGCACATACAGAAAAAAAACTACACAAAGCAAAAGTTCACAAAGAAAGAATAGGGTTAACACACAAGAGATACAGTCAAGGGAACGTAATGTTCTGACTTCAAGACTAGTATGAACAAAAATATGGAGGAATGAATCTCAGAAGAGGTCCATGTCTATTGGTTATGAAGAAATCCCAATATGCACCTGTAGGATTTATCCATATATTTGAAGAGGGAATGATTTTATCGGTCATTCCATGATGATTGAAATCAACAATTACAATCAACTCTGGGAAATCTGCACAAAATGTTTGCTCCAGTGACTCAATTTCAAACTTTTCCTATTTATTAAATTGACAAAATTTTATCAGTCACTTTAATTTTTTTCTTCTCTGAGCAGAGTAGCAGACATTCTAAATGTATTTGTCATATTACATTTTTTATTTATTTACGTTTGTGTGTGCATATTATTATTGTATCTTTCTATTTTTTTTTCTCTGTTTTGTGCACAAAAAAGACTTCTTAAAAGTCTAAAAGGTAAAATTCTGTTTCTGGATTTGTTTTCTCTTCATTGTCTATGTTGCCCAAAGTGCTGGGATTTAACACGTTAAATCCTATTAGTCTGACAAGGATTAGAATTGAACAAAATAGAAACAACTATGTTAAGAAAGACAAAAAATGTAAAAGATTGTAACTACATGGTTAAATTTATACAAGTGTAAATGCAGAATGAAAAAGAAAGTTAAAGCACGAAAAAGAAAATTCTGATTGAGAAAAAAAAAATGAGCTAAAAATATGTGAAAAGATAAGAAGCTGAAGGAAGGAAAACGAGAGCAGAAATTAATTTTAGAAAGAAGAGAGATGATGAAAAGAAAAGGACAAGATTGAAAAAAAGTGATGAAAAAATTATAAAAAGATGCCACAATTTTTTAGGAAGAACAAAAAAAGAAGTCAGAAATTGGTAAGATGAATGAAATAAAGGAAAAAAAAAAAGAAATGAAAATCTCATGAAAAATATGGGAAGAAATCAAACATTGAAAATGTTAAAATGAATGAATGAAGGTAAAATAAGAGCAGAAGCCAAAAACAGAAAATTGCAAAATAACTGAAAGAACAAAAAAAAGAAAAATGTTAGGAAGGAGAAAGGAAGAAATCAGAAATGGTAAATGAATTAAGGAAAAGAAGAAAAATCTCATGCAGAAAAAGAGGAAAGACAGAAGAGGGTAAAAAGTAATAAAAAGAAAGAAAATAGAAATACTGATTGAAAAAATTTTAAAAATGAAAGAAAATAAATGAAATTCATAAAATGCAGAAAAAATGAATAAAGAAAAAGTATGAGTCTAATCAAAAGTAAGAGAAATAAAGAAAAGATTGGCGTTTATGAAGAATAAAAAATGAATTAAAGAAAAAGTGAATGACATTACCAAAAATAAAGAAAAATGAAACTAGAAAAAGAAAGACATTATGAAAGGGAAGGAAGAAAAAGAAAGACATTATGAAAGGGAAGGAAGAAAAAGAATAGCAGGTAATCTTAAATTTGAACCAGAATGCAAGACAATATAACAAATTATATAAAGCAAACAAAACCAAATGAGAAAAGTGTCATAGGTAACAAAACCCTACAAATGTAAAGAAAAATACAAAAAATATTGAACAATCTAATCCCTTTAAATCACAAACAAAATACAATATTCTATCAAACAAAAAAATGTGAAGTAAAACTACTTTCCCACCCCCATTTCACTAAACAAACCCCAAATCCAATGCCTGCTACTTTCTTGGGTAAGTGTTGAAGAAGAAGATGCTATCAGAGTTTGAATAAGATACGGGATAAAGAATTGAAGCCTGAGGAATATGAGAGAGAATTGGGGGAGGGTTCTTCAAACAAGTAAACAGAATAAAAAAAACCCAAATAGTTTTAAAAAAATAAATAAATAAAAGATGCTTCTTCAAGGTTAACATCTTTGTAAAACAGATTAGAAACAGATCATTTTTACCCCTTGTAGAGATTGATGACCGATAGTTGAACATCGGCTCAGCTATGAAGCTGCCTCAAAGCCAACAAAGGTTTTAATCGAATCTATTTTTTTTTTCTTTTGGGTTTATTGCAATATCCAAAAAGAATGGCTTGCGCAATTGTTAACAGTCAAAGAATTAATTTGTCTCCCCAAGATAGATGGCACCAATATTGGCTTTTCACTCATCTTCTTAATAGTGATTTAAATTGGTTGACAAAGAATAGATGTAGACTGTCTTTCAATTTGAAAATATTACTGATATTAGAGAGATGTTGTATTTGTGCTCTCTGGGCCATTTTTTTGGAAGAGGTTGTTGATTGCATCTTCCTTTGAGAAGAGAATCTCTGAGTATATGCTCAATAATCAGATACAAGTTATCAGCAACAAAGAATTTGAAAATAAAGGAGAAAGAAGAGAAAATGAAGAACCATGCAAGATAAAAAAAAAAAAAATGTAAGTTAAAATGAGGTTAGAATGAAAGAAACAAAAATAAAAAATGGAAAAACATTCATGGATAAACAAAGAAATGAAGAAAAATGAAAAATAAAGAGAATAAGAAAAGATTAATAAATAAAAAAGCAAATGAATAATGAAATTGAAAAAAAAAAAAGAATTTAAAGGGATAGAATGAAAGTTGAAAGGAATAAGAGAAAACAAAAGAAGAAAAGAATTAAAACTGAAAGATAACAAAAAGATGAAATATTCATAAGAAAGAACACGAATGAAAATAGAAGAATTCTGTTCTCTTTTTCTATGTGTTGTGTAGAAAGTGAAAAAAAAAAAAAGGATTAACAGATAAAGAAAAAAATATTTTTCAAGACACCGGAGGAATCAAAGATTAGAAGAGATAAAAATGAAAAATAAGCTAAAGAGAAAGAAATGTCAAGATTTAACAGAAAATATGATGCACTAAACAGGGTATTGAATAAGGAATTAGAACAAAGGCGAGAAAGGATCTGATAAAAATGAAAAATGATGGAAAAAAACAAAAACGCATTTTCAAAAAATGCAGGAAAACAAATAGAATAACAAAGTTTGTAACTGGCAAAGAAAGATTATGAAAAACAACTGAGCAAATAGTTGTGGTAGATATAGCAATAAATAAAAGGTAAAAAAAAAAAAGAGAGGCTGAATTGATATCAGAAATAGTTAAAGGGAGAGACCAAAAAGGGATAAAAAAAAATTAATAAACAGAAGAAAAGCTAGGTTGATTAATTTAATGATATATTAAAACATTTTGAGTAATTTAATGATGAATTCAATTCTTATAGGACAAAAAATCAGTATGAATTAATGGGACATCTTGGGACAAAAATGTAAACATCAGTCCAGGTTTTACACTAGAGTCAAAACAGTAGGCATAAGTTACATTTGATATTAAGGTAAAAAATGTAGACAATCTGAGTTTTATGCTAAAATTAAAAAAAAAAAGGTAAGACAAGTCCACAGGTGATACAGTCAGTGTATCATAAGACCCTGCTGAAAGGCCATAGAGAGGAAAAGTCCATAAGAAAGAAGCATGAGTTAGATAAGTGATAACATTATGGGAAGAACGAAGTAACAAGAACGTGTTGATAAAGAGGCTAATGGGAATTTTTTTTTAGCAAAGCTAAAAAATTAAAAAAGTAAAGGAATAGAGAGGGGGATATGAATGGAGGAATTGTGATTCAAAGGAAGAGGGAATTTTGTTTAGAGAAAAATAAACAAATCAAAGCAAAGCATCAAATAGATCATCCAAAAAGATTTTTTTCCTGCCAATGAAAAGTTTCCTTAATATGATTTTCTGTTACTGAATTACAGGGAGCAGGAAATATCCCTTTGTCAATTACAGAGTGATCATGGCTTTTATAAGAAAGATAAAGAAAGAAAATTTCAGTCTTACATAATCAAGTAGACTGTTGACTAAGCACCATTTCAAAAGAAAAGAACTTTAATAACTGGTTTTAATTGATTTTACAGATTAAAAAATGAGAGAAAAAAATGTCTGCTTTGTTGACCTAACAATAGTATTAAAAACATGTGTATAGTAGTATGGAAGAACAAATGAAGCAACAATACTACCATTTAGGTAAATGGAAAAGAAGACAAAAATTGTAAATATAAAATTCTTTTGCCTTTCTGATACAGTGGATGTGACAGAATGTCTTTTAATGTGGGCAAGGAAGTAAGCTTTAAAAGAAGGGTAGAGTTGGTATGGCCTGCCTGGAGTTTGTGTATGTCACTTTGGCTGACTGAGGTCATGGTGGTGCCATCAAGAGAGGCTTGGAGTGGATTAGAGAAGCTTGATGCATGCAGAATATCTATGTGGGCAGAGTTTGGAGGAGGTTGGGTCTTGAGTGGATATGGATTTTGAGTCAGTTGACTGAAGTGATGGTGGTGACATCGAGAGCCTACTAGGAATTGACAGTTAGCTCTTTCTCCTTGCTTCATGTTCTCGTCATTTATGAGCAGTTTTCTCTAGAAGAAAATATGATGGCTCCTGAGCTCATCCTTTTTTCTTTGGTGGCTTCTTTCAAATTTTTAAGGATTTGTTAAAATAAAAATAAAAAACCCCAAAACTCACTTTTTAACAGTATCTATTATATTAACTTTTACTGCCTGAAGACCATGCAACAGCATATTACCATCCATATGCCCACATGAAACTTAGTCATGGACAGCAGTAACATTTAAATACTGTTTTTATATATATATATATATATATATATATATATATATATATAGTCATTTGCAGACAGTACAGTTTTGCTGTATCACAGCTCATATATACACACACACACACACACATATATATATATATATATACACACACACACAAGGAAATGGATTAAGTCTGACAGTTATTTAATATATTTTCTGTTGATACATTATTTTTATAGATACAATTTGTTTAAGCAAATTCTCTGTTTTAAGTAAACAATTATATTTACCAGCCTGAATGTATGAGAAATTATTTATTTATTTATATATATATATATATATATATATATATATATATATATCTCTAGTAGTTTAGCTTGACTGTGATGGCTACGAAATCCCAGCTCAACATTTGTACTAAAGAATTGTTTTATTGTCATTATAACCAGCTGTGATCTAAGTTTTAACCTCTTACCTTGCATGGATAAATATTTCTTCTTGTACATTTTAATGCTAATTGAAATGACACTCACCATTAAAAATTTTTTTTGTTTTTTTTTAATGCCATATCCCTGAAGGACATGAGAAATCATGAATCTTCACAGATTCCTTTTCTTTATTATCTGTGATTTACCATGTTTTCTTGGGAAAGATAGTGGAGAGGTTTCACATTTCATTTTCCAAGGTTTAGAATTCACAGTTGTCCTTCTCCTAGATTAAATGCCACTCAAACCTAGGGAACTGAATCTACCATATTATTTAACCTATAGCTGAAAGGAGATGTGATAGGTTCATGCCTTTCTGAAGGGCATTTGTGCAGAAGTAAGCACAATTTATGAGGCCAAAACTCATACATGGCTCATCAATTGCACTTCCTGTACTGATAATTTCACTATTATCACTCTTTCTAGTACTGATGTGGGTGGGGGGTTCTTCTTAATCTTTTGTTCAAAGTAGTGTGGAAAGTCCATATCTTGAATATATCATTTTCTCTTTGAGTTACAAGCGATATCCATCTTATTTATTACTGCTGTTGAAATTTCTCAAGTGATTTGTTTTGTGTTGGTACAGTTCTTTGTTTGAGATTCTGTTGTACAACATCACATCATTAAAAAGAGGTCAGATTTTACTTGTTCAAAGTCCTTTTTAGGCATTGATCTGAAAAAGTGGTTGTATACAACTGACAGCTTAGATATTTCTCAATGATTTTGGTGCCAGACCTGGTCTCCATATGAACATTTCAATCTGAAGAGCATTTCAGAGCATGATTTTAATTTATGTTTGGGAAAGGTGATGGAGTTGTTTCCTATTAATTTCACCATAGTTTAGAATTTAGAGTACTCATGTTCTTAGGAAAATTATGAATCTGTCATCCTCACTAGCAATAGGTTAATTTGTGTTCATCTTCGTTCACACGTGTTTACATCACGGGGATATTTCTTTTCCAATGGCACCCCCTTTTGTCGGATACGTATCTATACCAAATATGTTTCAATTGTGTCCTTATTCTGTCTTCGTCTGTTTATTTATATTTATTATTATATTTTTTGCATTTACTTGTATTATCTTATAATTCTCTCCATCCTGAGTATGATGATAAACTACATCCGCGTCCTGGGTAAGACAATAAACTATGTCCAACAGCAAGTCCTCTGATCAGGAGGTTTTGAGGTGCTACCCGGGGTGGTAGCACTTGTTAGGGTCCCAGCTATGGGCAAATAATTAATCCTCCAAACTGGGTTCAAAACACCATGAAAGTGTAAAAATAGGTTTTAATACCAGAAATACTTTGTACAAAAAAAAGAAAAAATTATTACCAGAAATACATTTTTGAAAAAAGAAAAAAAGATATACATTTTTGAAGAAAAAATATTACCAGAAATACATTTTTGAAAAAAAAAAATAATATTACCAGTAATAAAAATTTTGGTGGCATTAAATAACCCATTAAGGTTGATATGCCATAAAACAAACCAACCCAAGCCTATAATTCTCCATGATATATATTTGAAATATTTTCTCTAGATGCACCACAGTACATGGTAAATGATGATTGCACAGGGTGAATTACAAAAATGTATTTTAATTCTAATAGCTCAGTACTGCAATATTTTATTATGTTAGGCCTGCTAATATTTCTCAGAATCTGGTATCACATGATGCATGAGCTATATGCAAAAGAAAAAAAAAACGATATTTTTTGCTTTTTTTTTTTTTTTTTTTGTTAAGCATTTCACCCCAAGCAAGGCGGGAAGCCACTAGGACGCAAGGGGTTACAGAGAAAGTTTAGAGCAAGATCAGATAGGAGTGATAGAAGAAAGGATGAGGGTAGTGGATAGATCAAGGCAACTGGAGATGTCGATTGACATTACACTTGAATAGCTGGAGATTATAGCTCTCAGGGAAACAGGAATAGGGAAGGGAGTTTCACAGGCGAGAGGTGCGAGACATGAAGCTATTAGAGTAGAAGAGACGGCTACATTTAGGAGTTTCAACAGTAAAGAGGTGAGAGTGGGATGCCAGCCTCGTAAGGCGCTGAAACTCATGACGTTTGGGAACCAGCGAATGCAGCTCCTCGGAACAATTTCCATGAAAGTATTTGTATTTCACTATATATGAAATAAGTTTATACATGAGTATATCTGGTAAATTATTTTCTTCATTCAACATTACAGCAATAATATTAACTATAATTTCTTGAAATAATAGCCAAATAAAACATGTGACTTAAAGTGGGACACAAAGTCAATGACTAGTAAATACCTAATATTGCCTGTTCCTTTTAACCAATGTAGCAATGTTATCTTAAGAAAACTAGAAGTCCTACTACTATTTTTTGGTGTGGTGAGCAAAATCTTAACAACATAATATAGGGTGTTCCAATAACTTAGACTGACTTTACGTGTAAATCAAGTTTAAGCATCTAATGATTTTTTTTTCTTTTTCTTTCAGATTTAACAACTTAAGTCTTTGTTAAACTTTTCATGGTTGAAATTGCCAATCAAACAGTGTGTTAAAGTTATCGAAGCCTGTTATGAAAATGGATGTTCAAACAGAAATGCATTTCTTGCATTTTGTTTTTTTTGGTCAACATAATTGACCCACTGAGTGCAATTGGAAAAATTGTTTGTAAATTCAAACTGCGTTAGTGGCAGATATGAAAACACCATTGCATGCTTGTTTACACTGTTCAGCTGAAAACATTGCTGTCATGTAACTGAAAATCCAGACACCTCTATTCATCATTGTGCACAGGAATTGAACCTATCCACAAAAACATTACATCAAATTTTGACAAAAGATTTGTCTCTAGACATTTACAAAATTCAATTGACACAAGAACTGAAACCTGCTGACAATTTGGAGCGTTGTATATTCATCAGTTGGGTGCATGAGCACTGAAAAGCTGATGAAGATTTTTCACAAAAAATCTTCTTTATTGGTGAAGCCCATTTTCATCTTGGTGGATTCATTAACAAGCAGAATTGACACATTTGGGCTGATGAAAATCCAAGGAAGATTGTTGAAAAACCACATTATGGTGTGCATTTTTTTGCCAGCAAAATCATTGATGCTGTATATTTATAAATTTAAACGTCCATTTTTGTAATAGGCCTTGTTAACTTTAACACATTGTTTGATTGTTAATCTTTCCATGGTTGAAATTTCCAAAGACTTAAATTGTTGAATCTGAAAGAAAAAGAAAAAAATTATTAGACACTTAAACTTAATTCACATTTAAAATTGGTCCACGTTATTGGAACACCCTATATATGCAGATGACAAGTGTTAATGGCAGACACAGAAAAAAAAATAAGAACACTTAGATAGGATAGTGGAAGAAAATGGGAAGAAAGGACTAACCATTAAATGTTAGAAGACTATGTATGATTGTCAGCAAGAGGATCAGTCCAAGATACAAACTGGAGATGTCAAAATCAAGAAAATACAGAAATTAAAAATATCTGCAAAGTGTTTTAACAAATGATAGTTAATGTGACACCAAAATCCGAAGGTGCACTGAAAGAGTGAAAGATTCTTTCTAAAATCTAAGCAAAGTATTAAGAAAAAGGAAAATTTCATTACAAACAAAGGAAAGAGTGCTGACCTGCTGTGTGATAACAGTCTGCCAATATGGCAGTGATTCTTGGACAATTTCCTCACAGATAGGATGCTGAGAATGTCATGGATAGAGCATAAGGAAGTCTTAGGAAAGTGAAAGAGATACATAGATCAGAAACAGTTTGAAAGTTCTAGGACACATAATGTGGAAAGTAGGCTTTGAGAATTTGACATTTAAAGGATATAGACAAGCTGGACAGAAGAAAATAGTAAGCTACCAAAAGAACTCGTAAATGAATGCCAGAACGGAGTGAAGCTGTCCTGAGTATGATGATAAATTTCATCTGCATCCTGGGTAAGACAATAACATCCAACAGCAAGGCCACTGATCAGATATTGAGGAGCATGGATCCACTTCTTAATTGCTGTTGTTCCCGGGTCCACCATGACCTGGGTAAATAGTTAACCCCCAAACTGGGGTCAAAACACTATGAAAGTGTAAAAATAGGTTTTAATACCAGAAATACTTTGTAAAAAATTACCAGCAATAATTTTTTTAAGAAAAATTATTACCAGCAATACATTTTTGAAAAAAAAAAATTACTAGCAATAAAAATTTTCTTGGCATTAAATAACCCATTGAGGTTGATATGCCATAAAATAAACCAAACCAAACCAGGGAGTGGGAAAGATAGTTAAAAAGATAAGCATTGCTCAGATCTGCAAAAGATAGGAAGTTGTGGAGAGCAATATCTTGAAGGAACAAGGCACATAGAAAAATAAGCTGCTTGTTTTTAATAAGTAATCAATCCCAAACATAAATCAACAAGAAATTTCATTCAAGAGATATGGCGGATATGTTTGATTATATTTGTGACCTGTGAAACTAGGGTAAGAGTAACTTAGTATAAAAGAAACTTTCTTTTCGTTCAGTCATCAATTGTACCATTAATGCCTTAAGTCTATGGAGAGTATATTAGGGAACCTATGTTATTGGTTTGGTCAGGGTGAGATTTCCATTACTTATGAATGAGAGTTTTTTTATGCACTGAATATATTGAAGTTTTCAGACCAACTATTGTAATCTGCAACCTTCTCGTGTTAACAGTTTCACCACTCATCTTTTAGAAATTTGCATAAGGCTAAATTTTGTCTGTGTGTCACTACCTTACATCAGTAGAGCAAAACAACCTGTACTCTGAATACATGATGAATTTTTATCAGCTTTTTATATATACAGTACCATGCAAAAGTCTTAGGATATTTTTTGAACTATTGTAAATTTCTAATTGCTACCATCTTGTAGGTGAATGTTTTTGCTATGCTGTCTACAGATAAAACTTTGGCCTTATTGGAGCTGTTTTCATACTTAATTATCATATTTTTTAGCAGTGGTTCTGAAGGAATGAGTAAAATGTAAGACAGTTTAAAAAATGGCAGTGCAAAAGATTTCAGCCAAGCCAGATGCTGTGTTTTAAACAGAAAAATGCCTGCAATGAAAACTTATTATATAATGTTCATTTTAAGAATTTAATGCACATTAATATTTTATGTAACTTCTTGTAGCTTGAATAATTGCTTCAGTCTGCCTGGGATGGGATAGGTATAAATCCTTCACCATCTCCACAGGTTCAAGATACCACTCCTTGTGCTAGCACACCCACAATTCAAGATCACATGGATTCTTCTGATGAATTCTATTCATTAGTTTTGTCAATATTTGATCCAAGATTTCACTCAGGGCTCTAATCTGGTCAATCTTTCAACACCGTGACACATTCATCAGTAAGTCTGTGTTGCATGCAATCTGTAATATGCAGCTTTATAATCCCACGTTTGGTATCAAATGTTTCTTCAGTAATAGGATGTATTTGGCACAATTTAAGTCACCAATTTTAATCAATTTTCTTGGACAATTCTTTTTTTTATGCAGACCTAAAACATCAGACTTACCTCCTCATTTTGCTTTGCTATTAGCCTTCTGACAAATTCACACTTAGAATGCAGTCCCGTCTTTGTTTCATTGCTGGATGTGGTCTAATCCCAACATCTGCATCTCACGGCTCATACCATTTTGATCAACTTAATGTTGCCTTCAAATGATTTTTGTTCAAAGCTGGTTTTTACATTGAAATGAATCCCTTCAGTCCATGTTCTTGAAGGATGTACTTAATGCTATCTACTGACACCAAATTCTACAAATCACACTTATATCCATCATTTGTCTATCAGTTTTCTTTCACTGAGCTTTTTGCTGTTCTGATCAGTTTCTGTATTATCTTATGCTGTAGCTTTTGAAGGTGACCATAGTTTGGTCATTTCAGAACACTTTCAGTGCTTTGAAAGGATTTCTAAAATGCCACTTCTTGACATTCCAAATTCTTTAGTGATTACTTGCTGGTTCATATTCTTGGCCATCTTCACTGTCTTCATCCTGGTTTCTTTAAAAATTTTCACCATGATTTTAAGTAAGAAAAGAATGCAGGAAAAAAATTGTCCCTATTCCAAAAAAATATTTGCCATTTAGTAGTGAAGCAGAAAAGAGAAAACATAGAAGATCAGGTGGCTGAAGAATTTTGCACATTTAATTTTGGGTGTGGTCTTGTATCTTCTCTTCTCATTCAGAACCTTTGCTAAAAATATAGTCATAGTTACAGCTATAAATAGCCTAATAGAACACATTGACTTATAAGAGGGCTATTATTAGAAATTACTGTATTGCTAAAAATAGTATTTACAACATAATTAATATCTGGGCTGCCTAATTACGTTTAAAATTATATTTTAATAAATATTTCTTTAGTGCTATTTCTTTGTAATTCAAATTTTAAAAAACTGCCATATATAAGCAATATTTCTATTAATAAAGTTTTATTTTTAAATTCTTTGTGTTTGCATAGAAAAAAAAATTGTTGTTTCCTTCCATATAGGAATGACTGCAAAACATTTTCCCTTCCCAATTTATAGGCAGAAGCATTGAAATGCATGCTGGGATTTCTTCCTAACCAATAAAATCGGCCAGTTCTTTGTTTCATATGACTCAGTCATGGTCTATTTTGAATGAGGTCAGAATGCTATGTCCGTTTATTTGAATTTGCTCTTGTGTGTCAACCTCAATTCTTAATTTGTGAACTTTTTGCCATATTACTGTGGCTTTGTATTGCATATATTGTTTGCTTGCTTTATATTATTTTCTTGTTTTCTTGTTATTGTTTATTGCAAACTTTGTCAATTCTGTTTATTGGGCAGATCTGCCATTTATTTGCATTTAACTATTGTCACTCACTCTTAAATTATTGTCCTTTTAGTTTCTTACCTCTTTTCAGCAAAGCATTTGAGGCCCTAATCAATGCCGAACTGGTTACGTATTTTGCATAACATCCTTTCAGATAAACAATATTGGTTCTATTTCACCAGGTCTATCTCCAATTTGTTAACGACTATCTCTGAAGCTATCCCTCAAACGTTAGATAAGAATAGCAAAGCTTGAACAGTGATTCTAGATATCTCAAAGCTGTTTGACAGGGTTTGGCATGCTGCCCTTCTACACAAGCTTGAGGGATACGGTGTCATGGGATGTATATTTAGCTTAATCCAATCATTCCTAACTAATAAAGTAATGAAGGTCATATTGAATGGGCATGTTTCCAAATCATTTCATACTAGCATGGGGATCCACCAGTGCTCTATCCTTAGACCTACACTGTTTCTGATCTTCATCAATGATCTCCTTCATATCATCAGTTCCCAGTTAGGTTTTTACACAGATGACACAACCATTTACTCCTGCCTTTGTAGAAAATCAAACAGACCTGGCAACTACTCTTAAAAAGGACCTCCAATCAGTGGTTAACTGGAGCAAGAAATAGCTTGTAAATTTCAACACCTCCAAAACAAAACAGATTTCAATTAAACACCTTTTCTACCTACTATCAGAATGGCTGATGCTGAACTCCAGAAGACTGACACTCCACTCCTTCTTCACCTCACATTTTCAACTGTCATGGAGTGGAGCAACTATATCGAACCAATTGCTTTGTCTGCTGGAATGAAGTTTGGTTCACTGTGTCATGCCAAAAAATTTTTATTGTCAGAACCCATCTTGCACATTTATTAATTTACCATTCATTCATATATTGAATGTTGTTTCCTGGTGTTCCTACTGTGCACCTCAAGATTCTTGAAAAAAATCTAGGGAAGAGTCTGTGATAGAATCAGTCCTGAGCAGGCATCTCATCTCCAGTCACTTTCTCATTAATATGATATGGCTTCCCTTTGCTTGTTCCACCAATATTTTCATAGTAACTGTTTGGATGAGCTTTTTTACCTGGTACTTTGACTATATGCCTTGGTACCTTGCATGCTACAAGATTTGACTGCTTTATTATTGAATTAGCTAGATGCAACTGTCATTTCTACTCTAACAGTTTTTTTTCTCACACTTTCTTCCTGTAGAACTGACTTTCAATTGCTTGATACCTACAACCTTCAAAGATTTTAATGCAGCCTCAATCACTATCTTCTGTGTTCTTGAAGTCCATTCCTTTTTTGCCCTTTCCTCAGTCCTCCCCATTTTCAGTCTTTTCATTCACTTTTCTCTCCCTGTAAACCCTGCATTCTAGTGACATTGTCGCCTTGCATGGGGTGAAAAACTAAAAAAAGAAAAAAGAGATTTACTTTGTACTGAATTATTTAAAAGTGAAAAAAAAAAAATAGTAAGTTTGCTGAATTATTATTATTATAGACATTAGAAAATAATTCAAATGGTTTCAGAATAATGATAAAGAACTTTTGGAAATTGATATCTATCTTGACTATAAAGTCAGTCAGTTAAGTGCCATATGTGCGATCATGTATCTTTCAATACTTGTGCGATCATGTATCTTTCAATACATGACTGGCAAGGCAGATTTTTTCCTGCAGTAGGTTGCCATTTCTTTCTACAGTAGACTGGTTGCCAACCAAGGCTAAAGAACAAAGTCTGTCCTGCTATTCAAACTCTAGCTGGAGTAGAAGAGATGGATTCATACCTTTTTCTTAAGGGTATTTGTGCATAAGTCAGTCCAACAACTGGAATTTGAACAGCTCCCCAAGTTCTCACTCTAAGCCGATTGCACCATAATGCATATCCATTATATGTCTGTGATTTTAACCTGAGGTCAGTTATGATAAGTCACTGACCCAGCATGACAATTGCAACACAAATTGATCATCTACCTTGATCAACCACTCATTCCAAATATCCAGTCTTTAAACAGGGCATAATTCCTATCTATAGTGTATATACCTTTAGAAATCATCAAATGTAAGAAAAATTAACTTTTAGGTATTTACTAAGCTTATCTGGGTTTGGCACAAGGCTGTAAGTGGAGATCACCGAGTGATGATTGAATTCATTTAGGGAAGATAATTTGGGCTTCCTCACTGTCATTTATTAGAAAGGACAGTTCTTTATTTAACTGTTTCTGTTCTTGTCCTTTGTTGAATTTGGAAGGTAAAAAACAATATCATTTTCAATTAGATTGTGTATCTAGAGAAATAAAATAAAATAAAAAAAATGACTCTATATACTTTTTTCTTTATGTCCTTTTTATAACGTGACAGACTTGGCAAGCCAATATGCACCACTCAAAAAAAAGTCTTGTCTAAGAACTTAAAATAGTCTGTTTTTATTTGGATACCATCAACTTGGAAGGCAGCTATCTTCAATACAAGGCCCCAAACATTACTGTTTCTAAATTATTTTTGATTATTTTCATGAAAGATCCAACCTCTAGCCCAGTCAACAAGTTCATCCAATTTAGCTCTACATTCATCACGAGATGTTACTGTTGAGAAATCAGTTTTCATGTACTACTTCACCCACCTTAGACATTTTGTTTTCTGATGTTTACTATAATGTAGTAGCTTAAACATTTACAGTGACAATCTGCAGTGTTAAGGAGAACAAATGGAACATGTGGTTCAAATGATGAATGTTAAAGATACCAATTGTCCTATTTTCCCCTCAGGAACTTAATAAGTAAGACCATCTTTATTTTCACTTTCACACTACTTGTGTTATTCATCTGTGTTATAGTTTATCTGTGTGGGACAAATAGAAACAAGTGTGTGTGTATATATATATATATAGAGAGAGAGAGAGAAGGACAATATGAATAAAGACAAAAGAAAAACTTATTTTAGTCGACATGTTTCATCATCTGATGAACTTTATGAAGGCAAATGTAAGGATTTTATTTTGCAAACTAAAATTCTTAGATTTGCCTTGATAATGTCTATTAGAGGACAAAATATGTCAGCTTAGATAAGTTTTCCTTTTGTCTTTATGCATATTGTCCTTTTACATTATATTTTTAGTTATATCTGAAATTTTACATATACATATTTGTATATAGTTTCTTGGATGACAAAACTAAAAATATTTTCATGCACAGTGCATGTTGACCATTTATCTATTTCAGCAACTTTGGTATTTCCCCCTGTTGTGTTTAAGTACTAGTATATTTATTATAGATAGACTAATACTTACTATGGGCAACTGGAGACAGGAAATAAGGTATTCTCTCTTTCTAAGTTCCTTATTATAGTTTTGTCTTTATTGGAAAGTCCATTCCTTCATTTAGCTCTTTCTGTCCTTGATTTTTTTATTCGGTTTCTGAAGTAGAAAACAATATTATTTTCAATTGTGTATCAATAGAAATTAAATTAAAAATGACTATTTATATACATATTTTCTTTGCTTTTTTTTTTTTATTATAACTGGACAGAGTTGGCAATTGTAAAGATAATAACGGTCTGTGAGATCAGCTTGAATTTCACTAATTTCTGGTGATACCCTGTTAAAAATTATTCACTGTTTTTGTCTATATTGTTTTCCTAAGTTGGGAAGCCTCTGCATATTTGCATTCAGTTGAATCCCTTTTTTTTCTCTTTTGTTATGTAATGCATTCACTCCTCTCTAAATATTCCCTTCTCAAAACATTCAATGTATTATTTTTTTTTTATGGACACTTCTCTCTCTCTCTGTTTATTTACTTTTTAAGAAATGTGTAAGGATAAACAAAGCAAAACAAAGGAAATGATTCAATGAAGGAAAAAACAAAACAATGACAGAATTGAATCAAATGTTACTGGTTGAAACATTTATGCACCTGAACACCCTATTGAAAAAATAAAATAAAAAAATGTGCTCCTTTATAACAAAGAAAAAAAAAATGAACTGAGGGGAAAATCTGTTTCAGAAAAAAACAAAATAAATTGAGCATCTATCAGACATCACCATCAAAAATCTTGATATTTTTATTTTCTCTTCATTTTTATTGGATTTAATTTTTTTGTCATTATTTCATTTTATATTATTGTATTCTTACTTTCAATGACCTGTGATGTCACCAGTCTTTATTTTCTACCTTAATCCCCTAAATACTGTCATTCACCATTTTCCTTTATATATATATATATATAGGAAAATGGTGAATGACAGTATTTAGGGATATGTATATATATATATATTGAAAAAAAAATATTAGGCTGCAGAAGGTTGTATCTCATCTTTTATTCCTTTACTCTTTTTAGCGTTTTTCTTCTCTTAGCTCAGGTTTATTAGAATTTCTTTGTTCAATTTCCAATTGTTTTGAATGTCCAATCAACTCTCTCTCATATATATATATATATATATATATATATATATATATATATATATATATATATATCTTTGTGGTGGGGTTCTTTATTCAGATGGTGCATTCCAAACAAAATAAAACAAATATGCTAAAGAAAATCTATGTAAAGAAAGGTGCAGGTTTTGGTTTGCATGATAAGACAAGTTTGTTTAGATTAAATTATGCTGAAAAAAGAAAACTATACATACATAAATCCACATAAATTAATTTTTTTTATGATGGAACAGTTAAAAAAATGAACTAATATAAGGTCAGGCAGGTATGTTCATGAAAGTATATATAGTAAAAAAAAATATATTAGCACTTAATAAACAGAGTAGAGGGATAAATCAGTGCAAAGAAACACTCCATACACATTCTATTTATCTATATATCTATCTAATATATATATATATATATATATATATATATATATATATATATATATATGTGTGTGTGTGTGTGTGTTACTTCAAATATTATTTTTAATGGATATCCCTTTAGAGATAACTTAATAAAGAAAATGTGCTCCCAAACAGATTCAAACCTGCATCCTCCTTTCCAAGAGCAATTACAATCTGATCTGGCATTCTTAAACACTTTGGCTACAGAGTGCTTCACAATCAAACAAAGGTTCTCTTTGGCTTAAAGAACATTCATTGTTTGAATTTTCATGAAAGCCATATCTACTCAGTTTTGTATTTGAAATTTAAACAAACCAATTTCTAAAGAATTGATGGATTTTATTTTTTAATCTGACATTTTTACTATTTCAAACATATACCTATATTTTAGTAGACTCTCTATTTTTCTTGAGTGCCAGAAAAAAAACCTATTTAAAAGAATGGGGCATCTATTCAAATATGGGTATCTACTAAAAATAACATTTGCAATAATCAAAATTTTGGATTAAATAATAAAATCCATTAATTACATGTAGATATATGTAAAATGGCTAGATACTTGTTTCCACACATACCCACCTGCTAGTGTGGCTAGCCAATCCCTGTTGCAGATGCCTGCTCAGGCACATCTGTTCATGACACACTGTGGTTTATATTGCAATTATGCTGAGCAGACAGTTACATTTTCTAGGAGAAAGTACATCATCTGGCATGATTAACAGTTTGAACAAGGGAAGTATCCATAAAAGTTATGATTTGTGACTTCATGCTTACACAACCATCGATGACCTTCAAACAGTTTTGTCTACTTCAGCCACAATGCTTGGGTAATGGCCGAGAGTTTAGAACATTCACCATCCAACTGTGAGACAGTGGATCATGGTCAATTTCTCAGGAAGTTGTCTTCTTGATGTTATTAGCCTTGGGTGCTGATACCACTGTGTGGCACCTTTGGGAAGTACCTGAATATATATATATATATATATATATATACACCACAGTTCAAAAGTTTGAGGCCAATCCTGGTAATTTTGTAAATTGGCCTAAAAAGTAGTTGGTTTGTACTTGAAATGGAGAAAATTATTATACATGGTTGAAAAAAGTGAGAAATGTTTTTTTTTTTTATTAGAAATTTTATTATGACAAAAAGAAAAATCAAAATATTCTCCTTGAGCTTTGATGACTGCCACACAAATTTTTGGCCTCTGTTGCAAATGTTTCTCAAAATTTCATAAATGATTCCATTCTTTTTTCAATGACTTTAAGAGCTTTTTTCCTTTTTCTTTCACTCTTCTGTCAAGTTCATCTCATGCTAATTCTGGGAGTGTCTTCAAACTTTTGAACTGTAGTGTATATATATATATATATATATATATATGATGGTAGTTCCATTCACTGAATCAGTTTCACATACATGGTATCCACTTGTCATGAGGTTAGATGATGAAATATATATATGCACACACACGGTGCGATGGATAAATTGTCATCTAAATTACGCAAAAATGAAAATAACACTGACATCTCATTTTAACAGATATTATTACCAAAATTACGCTAAAATATCTTGAAATACTAAAGAGTAAATTTATTCAATATAATCACCATTGGCTTTAGCCTCTGCCTCCAGATGACTTTGGAATCTTCTGCAACTCTTCTAGGTGGGTTCTCCTGCTTGTGTAGCATGGTGCAGAGTCCTGTTGCCAGACATAGTCTTCCAGCAGCCATCCTCTTATCCAGGGCTGCACTATCTCTGCAAGGCACTTGATTGAGTCTGAGGCTCTGTGGGAAAATGAATGGAAGTATAACATCGCCATCACTAGTGATCATTCCAAACACCTTCATAATCACCACTAGACTCATCCATATCTTTCCAAATCCTCTGCACCATCCTCAGATTGACACCCATACTCTCTGAAATGCTTGTATTGGAGCTTCTAGCATTAATGCTAAGCAGTACAGTATGCTGTTTCCAAATTTCTGGCGGTGTGAATTGCATAATGTTGCTCTTTTTCTCACAGATGGTGCCCAACTGACCATACAGTGTAGTGGGAAAGTGACTGAATCTTTAACACCAGGTCAGGACCATTAATATTGCTGATTCCTCTTTGTTTTTTTTTTATCAAGAATCTCTAAATATACAGCTGGTGCAGCGGATCATATTTAGTGGCAATATTCAAAACCTGGATGGATTGTAGACTTATAAATATGTAAGATGGTTTCAGGAGTGAAAAATTGTCTAGCACAACACAGAGAACCAACTTTCTTAGAGAATATAAGTTGGAGAAGGAACAATGATTCACTGTCCTGTAGGTTAGCATTTGCCATGCTGTTGAGAGGCAGAAGGGAGTGGGGTTTCAGATGATAAAGAAAGAAAAATACAGTGTTTTAAGAAAGTAAAGATCAATGAAAGTCCTAATAATTTAATTAACAAAGGTGGGTCCCACCATGTCACTTACATAATAGCAAACCTCCCACATTCCCTCCATATTGGTGAGAAGTTCCACTCAAACAGCTTCATCCTGCAAACCACTGCCCTGTGGAACTGACTCCCAAGAGGATGTTTCTCTGATCACTTCAGTCTTAACATGTTCAATTCTACATTCAACTGTTATCTTCCTATCCATATAAACTATCCCAATGGGCCAAAATCTGCACTGTAAAATATGCTACTTTTACAGCAAGGAAACTGCAAGTAACTTGTATGAACATCATCCAGTTACAGTTATAGGACAATGTAACAATTTTATAGGACTTTACAACATACGCAGAACAATCAGAGCTAATCACCCAGATATTGTGATCAAAGAATATGCTTTCTTGACATGACAGACACTGCAGATTGTAATGTTTGTCAGATGTGGATATCAATAATTCCTCTTGTAATTGGAGCCCTTGGAAAAGGTTCCAATAGACTCATTGAAGGAAATCCTGTTAGTTAATGCCTTAAAGAAATACAAAACATTGTACTCACAAGTACAGCTCACATATTATGAAGAGCTTTATCTATGTAAAATGAGTGTGATCTTAATCTGTTTTTTCTTTTCTTTGTCTTGAAGCCATTTCTGACTTTAGGTCTCTGGTTGGGACCCAGAAGAAAATGTGTATACAACAGAAATCAAAGGAAATAATGATAATAAAATGAAGAAATACTGAACTAAATCCATCACTGTCCACTCCAAGAATAAAAACCAGTAATAGATATTTTTTTAATGTTATATCTCTTTAGGATATAGTTGATCATAGCTCTCCACAGGTCTCTTTTCCTTATTATCAGTGAATTACCATGACTTTTTGGGGAAAAACCTGTTGCAATCTGTTCCGTTTTTCTCCCTTCAGCAAGTAGGTGGTCATGGCTCTTCATAGGTTTTTTTTTTTATTTTATTTTAATTTCTATGCCTTCTTAGGAAAAATAGAGGAGTGGTTTCTTATTGCCTTTTCCAGGATTTGAAAATCAGAGTTTTACTTCTTTTTGGTTGTCTCCACTCCCAGGTTAGAGCCCTGTCTATTTTGCAATTTAACCCATAGCTTGGAATAAGATATTACTGGCTATTAAAAAAAGATACTGTTATAATTCAATGTTTCGAAAGATCATCTAAAGAAAAGTAAATGAAGTTGATTCAAAACAAAGTTCTTAATAAGAGGAAATGTTTAGGATTTCTTAGAATGAGAATATGGAGCTGGTATCCCCATCTTTTGCTGCTGAAACTGTAGATGTGGCTCATTCTTCTGCATGCAGACTACAGAAGTGAGAATGTGTTCAAAGATGTTTAATTTGTTAGAAACTTTTATGAGCAAAATCTCTAACATTTTTGAAGGTAAAACAAATGATGATCAGGCAGATATATTAAAAAAAATATGCTTTCAAGTAAGATCATAATGTTTATTATGATATAAACAATATCAGTTACTCAATTAGCAGGTATTTAGTAATTTTAGTTTAGTCTGACATAAGGACACAAATACAGTTAAGATTAAACTTACAACAGTAAAACTGGCCTTTAAGAATCATTGTGCCTATAAAACACACCTTAGCAGAGTAAAAGGTCACAGTTTTGGAGAAACCAATACTTCAGTAGTAATAACCTGTTAAATAAACTTTTTGACAGTTGTGTATAGAAGGCACCAAGATATTTACTCAGTTTAACCCAAGGTCATAAATAAAAGTCAGTCATTGAGGATTAAACATGCTACAGTACCAAATATTTAAAAGATTAGCTTGTGGACATTGCTATACAGAAGGCACCTAGATATTTACAAAACATAAGAGTACTGAAAGGTGCCTTCCAAAAGTGAAGCAAAGTATTAAGAAACAGGAAAATTTCATTAGAAGCAAAGAAAAGCGTACTGAACTGTTATGCAATATCAGTCCTCTTATATGGTAATGAATGCTGGGCAATCTCTTCATAGATGAAGAAGAGACTTAAAGCAACAGAAATGTTGTTTTACAGAAGGATCCTGAGAATTCCATTGACTGAACATGTAACAATGAATTTTAGAAAAAAATAGAAATGAAAAGAATATTTATACTTAACATCAGAAAGTTGAATTTTCTAGGGCACATATTGAAGAAAGAGGGCTTGGAAAATTTGATACTTACAGGACATACTGAAGGCAAGAGGGCCAGAGGAAAACAATGCAAAACCTACCTAATGAACTTCTGTAAATGGCTACCAGAAAAGGGTTATGGGGAGATAGCAAACAGACAAAATTTACTGAGAGCTACAAAAGACAAGAAATTGTGGAGAGCCATGATCACCAATGTCCTGATGTGATACAGTACCTAGAAGAAGAAAAAGAGTGCTAAACCACTATGTAATATCATTTATCTTATATGGCAATGAATGCTGGCTTTTTTTCCTCTTCATCTGTGAGGAGACTTAAGGCAACAGAGATGTGGCTTAACAGAAGAATGCTAATGATGCCATGGACAGAACCATCCTGGGTATGACAATAAACTACATCCGCGTCCAGGGTAAGATGATAAACTACGTCCAACAGCAAGGCCTCTGATCAGGAGGTTTTGACGAGTGTGAAACCACCTTTTAATTGCTGGTGTTCCCAGGTCCACCCTTACTGGGGGTAGTAGCACCTGTTAGGGTCCCAGCTATGGGCAAATAGTTAACCCCAAAACTGAGGTAAAAAGCATTATAAAAGTGTAAAAATAGGTTTTAATACCAGAAATACTTTGTAAAAAAATATTACCAGAAATAAATTTACCAGCAATATATTTTTGAAAAAAACTATTACCAGCAATACATTTTTAAAAAATATTACCAGCTCTACATTTTTAAAAATATTATCAGAAATAGATTTTTGACAAAACAAAATATTACCAAGAAAAAAAGTTGTTGAGCATTAAATAACCCATTGAAGTTGATATGCTGTAAAATGCAACAAACCAAACAAACCAAAGCCATGGACAGAACCTGTAAGCAACAAGGAAGTTTTAAAAATGGTTGCATTTAGAATCAAAAAAACATAGTTGAAATTTCTGGGTTTGGAGAATTTGACACTCACATGACATATTGACAGCAAGAGAGCTGAAGGAAATGGCATTTAAACTAATAAGCTTTTGTAAATGGATGGCAGAACAATGATTTGGAGAAATAATAAATGGGTAAACATTTCTTTGAGCTATAAGGCATAGGAATCTGTGGAGAGCCATGATCATATCCTGATGAAATGACATGTAAAAGAAATTTGGCATATTAAGTGATTCACTACAACAGTAATGGTCTGTGAATAACTGGTTTCTCATCGTAAAGAAGACATTTATCTATTGAATAATAACTAAAATAGCAAAGAATTAACCTAATTAAAATGTGTGTATATATATATATTATATATATATAAAAAGAACGTATAAACATAAAAAATGTCTTAAAAATATATATTCTTATAGACAAGATCTAATAAAAAATGTATCAGGGTTCTTGCTATGTTAATGGGGCTAAAGTCCACAAAGTGAAGACATTTGGTACAGATTGACCTTGAATTCATGAATACACAGTTATAACATTCTCATTCACTTCCATTGTCTATATCAGTGCTTGGAAGGGAAGTGTATAGAGTGTGGTCATCTCACTGCACTACTTCATAGAGGTTCCACTAGTGACCATGGTTTTTGCAACAGTTTTTAGCCGAGAACAACATTTCTTAAGTCTGACAACCACCATATTCCCCCAAGTCTTGGTCCTTGTGACATTTGCCTCTTCAAAAATCAAATCCCACTTGAAAGGAACAAGATTTCATAACATTGAGGAAAGCCAAGAGAATATGAGGCAGCTACTCACTATCCAAAAAAAAAAGGAGTTTCAGGAATGTTTCCATCAATTGAATTTTCCTCTTCAAAAATCGAATCCAACTTGAAAGGAACAAGATTTCAAGATGTTGCGGAAAGCCAAGAGAATGTGATTAGGTCACTGCTCATTATTTCAAAAAATGGAGTTCCAGGAATGCTTCCATCAATGGAAATGATGTTGGATATTGTGTGTGGCTACAGAGGGGGACTATTTCAAAGGAGATTAAGTGCCAAATCAATATGTGTTGTAGTTTCCTTTTTATAGCACCAGTCCCAATATTTTCTGATCAGACCTCGTATTTGGGCAGTGGTGTTGGATTTCATTTTTATGATTGTTTAGTGTCATTTATTCTTCTTTGTCTGTCTTTTATATTTTGAGTGCAATATCAACATCACTGTTGTGTTGCTACTTGAATGAACATGAAAGAATAAAATCTGTAATAAATTTGCTTGTGCTTGTGGACATTTTGTCTGAAATGATTGCATTAAGATGTGTGTAGTTTTTATTTGTGAGCCAAGAGCAAAATCACTGAATAATAAAAACAAGATAAACAACATTTTGAAAATTACTGACGCCCAACAAAATGAAATAAGAAAATACAGTCTACCAAAACCTGGAGCAAAACCATTCCTATTCTCAAAATTTTGTTTGGATAATTGAATGCCACCTTCATGTTTATGTATATATATTTTTTTAATCATTTCACTCCAAGCAAGGCAATAAAAACCACTAGGATGCAAGTGGTTACTGAATGTGAAAGAAAAAAGAGGATAATAAAAGAACTGGATTCAAGAATACAGATGATGATTAATTGCATTTAAATTTTTGAAGATCATAGTTAACAACAGGAAACCAGAAGAGTTCCACAAATGAGAAGTGCGAGAAAAGAAACTATTAACATAGAACTTATGGTTAGAGATCACAATTTCAACACTGAAATTATGAGATCTAGCTGCCAATCTAGTACTGTACTTTTCTTCTTTTTAAGCATTCAGCCCAAGCAAGGTGGGACTGCCACTAGTATGCAAGGGGTTACAGAGAGTGAAAGTAAGAGAAAAGACTGGATATGGGGGAATTGAGGAAAGGATAAAAAGAAGAACAGGGATCAAGGCATGAGAAAATGTTGATTGACATTACATTTAAATTTTTGAAGATTATAGTTATCAGGGAAGCAAGTACAAGGAAGGGAGTTCCACTGTCAGGAAGAGTGAGAGAAGAAGCTGTTGGAGTAGAAGAGGCAGTTACATTTAACTGTTTCAAAAGTAAAAAGATGAAACTGAGATGCCAACCTAGTAGCACACTTAAATATATGCAGTTCGGGCACCAGTGAAAAAAAGCTCATCAGAGCAGTTGACATGAAAATATTTGTAGAATAGACAAAGGGAAGCCACATCACGTCTTTGAGAAAGTGACTGCTGTCAAGCTGCCAAGTCAGGATAAATCACATTGCATATCCGTCTTTGGATTTTGTTGAGAACCTCGATATGAACAGTGGTAGCACCAGACCATATATGGCAGCAGTATTCAATGCATGGATGTATGTTAGATTTGTAGATGGGAAAGATGAACTCAGTTAAGAGAAACTTTCTGGCATGACACAAAGAACCTGCTTTCCTTGCAGTAGAAGCAGCTATTGATTCAATGTAGTTGTTCCACCTCAGGTCAGTGGAAGTGAGCATCAAGGTTTCTCTATCATGGTTAAAGCTCATCAGAACAGTTACTATGTAAATATTTATAGAAAAGGAGAGTGGTGTGATGGATAACAGCTTGAAATGAGAAATCAGACAGCTGAGTTTGTTACATTTACTTAGGTGCAAATACCCTTGGGTAAGGTAAGAATTCATCTCTTCTTCCCTAGTTATAGGCTGCATATCAGGATAGACTGGGTCCTATAGAAATTGGTTTCAATCAGCCTACCACAGAAAGAAACAGTAATCTACTATTATGCTGCATGTGTTTATATACATAGGCAAGGATATCACTGGTTTATCAAAACTTATAAATTTGAGAATGTTCATGAATGTTTATCAGGTGGTTGAAAGGTCAATCAAAGCATGTGGAGGACACAAAGTCTGGTAAAAAGTAAAGTGAGCAAGGGATATTCAATTTTTCTTTTAAATGAATATTGTTTAGATTGTGATTAGATTATGTTATGAGATGGTTATATGTAGTGTACATCTTCAAGGGCTAAAGTGATGGATTTAAACTTCTTTTGATTTTTCAACATTATTGTTGTGTATGTTGGCTTGGGAAAGTAATAATTCTTTCAGGAATGGTGGGTTGGGAAAGAACTGGGATGTAGATTTATATTTTGATAGTATTCGATGGAGGGACCTCAAGAATTTTCCTGAATAAATTTCTTTCTTTTTTGATGAGTGTGGTATTTTTTAGATCAAAACTATTTCTGTGTATGACTTGTGCATTTGTTAAATTGTTATGTATAAGGTCCCTTTTATGTTCATCGATATGTTTTTTTTTTAATTTTGCATGTTTACCAATGTATTGTGAGTAACAGTTTAGGCAATTTATTTTATATATGCCTCCTTTTAAAATATTATTGTTATTAGTGTTTTTAATTCTGATCTTACCCATAATAATTTTGGAAGTGGTTGTGACTATTTAGATGTTGTTTTGGATAGTGGATGTTATGGAGTTGGTAGGTAGTGTTACGTATCTGTTTTTGTTTAGTTTATTATTGTGGATAATGTTTTTATTTTTATTGTGGTCATATATTTTTTGTACCTTTCTCTTTGCATTGTGGATGAAGTGATAAGGATACTGGAGGTTCTTTTAAAGTATTTCCAATGTTTGTTTCTTTGGTCCAGTATTGGGGGCTGAAAATTCTTAATGCTCTTTAGTAGAAATATATAATTATACAAGATTTAATTTTATAGGTGTGGTCTGAGTAGAAGTTGACCAGGTTGTTTTTTGTTGGTAGCTTTTCTGTAAATATCAAATTTGAGTTTGCTATTGTTTCTGTATAATATGATATGTTAGAAGGGAAAAGAATTGTTGGCTTCAGGTTTAAAGGTGAAGTGTATTGTAGATTCGATGCTTTTAAGGTGATTGACAAGATTTGTTAAGATAGTGTTTTGTGGATATATTAGTAGACAGTCAGCGATGTATCTGAAATAAGAGTTTGGTGATAGAATGTCTTTGAAAGGGCCTTTTTCTAGAAATTCTATAAATAGATAAGCGAGAATGCTGCTGAGAGGAGATCCCATTGGTCTATAGAACTGGCTACCAAAAGTGAAAAAAACATTGTTTGGGGATTACCTGGCATATTTTTATGATTTTATGTGTATGGATAGGTAATTTTATATCTGTTTTTGTTAAGTGTGTTTTTATTAGATTTAGACATTTCTCAGTAGGGATGTCTGTATATAAAAATTTTATGTCTAAACTGGCTATATATTTGTTTTTGATGTCTACGTTTTTTAATTTGTTTAGAAGGTCACCTGAATGTTTTGTGTATGAAGGACTAATTGTGCTGAGGAGTAGCATTAGGATTTTGCTTACTAGTGCCAACTACTTTATGTGGAGTGCTGCCTATCCCTGATATGATAGCTCTCATTGGTATGTCTGGTTTGTGTTTTTGGTAGTCCATATAGTGATTTTTCATCATTGTTGTTGTGTACATTGGTTTGGGAAAGTAGTAATTCTTTCTGGAAAGTGGAGAATGGGGAAAAAACTGATATTTTATGGTGGCACTTTCAAGATCTTTCCTTCTGAGGAAATTACTTTCTTTTTTGATGAGTGTGGCATTTTTTAGATCAAAA
Organism: Acanthosepion pharaonis; assembly: GCA_903632075.3. Lineage (NCBI taxonomy): Eukaryota > Metazoa > Mollusca > Cephalopoda > Sepiida > Sepiidae > Acanthosepion > Acanthosepion pharaonis. The sequence goes on along the minus strand of CAHIKZ030002700.1, from coordinate 650,887 downwards.
TTGTGGTTGAATTTATGATGAAAATATGTTGAAAAATCAAAAGAAAACTGTTAAATCCATCATTTCGCCCCTTTGAGGATACACAGCACAAATGTCCTTCATATGTCATAACAATCTAATCATAATCCAAATGATATTCATTTAAAAACAAAAATTATTGAATATTACTTGCCCACTTTACTTTTTACTAGACTTTGAATTATGATACTGTGAGGCCTCCACACGCCTTGACTGACCTTTCAATGACCTGGTGAACATTCATAAACGTTCTCAAATTTATAAGCCTTGATAAACCAATGACTTCCTCACCTCTGTATATAAACACGTGCAGCATAATAAATCCTACATTACCTTGATAAAGTCCGTCAGAGGATGAAACATGTCACCTAAATTAGTTTTTCCTCCTGTCTCTTTTTATTCATTTTGTCACATCTACAGATACTCTATCTGAGAATATTTACACACACACACACACACATACACACGCACATGTAGGCAAAGGAGTGCCACAATAAGTGTTCTTTGATTCAAAATAATTTTTTTTTTAAATTGACGTATTCATGCAAATAAATATGGTATTATGATAGGATTTATTCAATTATTTATTCTTGGTTACCAAGAATAACAGATACCTGATGACAGCTGGGGGATGAAATAACTAGAACAACTAAGATGAGGATACTAGTTTGAATATATCAATATATAATAATTATGATTTTTCATCTTAAAAATTCAAATATTTATTAAATCTATATATTTACACACACACACACACACACACACACACACACACATATATATATATATATATATATATATATATATATATATATATATATATATATATATTTTTTTTTTGTTTGTTGTTTGTTTGTCAAATAATATGTAAACCTGTCATTTGCAGTTGGGAAAAAGTTGGGAAAACACCAGATTTTTTTATCTGACTACAAGATATGTTGTCTGAACAAATACTTGAAAAGTTTTTTTTTTTTTTTTAATCTTGTGCTGAAAATAATAAACATAAAATTGACAGGAAGCAGGTAAAGTCTAGTAAAGATCTGTAAAGCTTGAGTTAGAGTTATCGTTAATGTCATATTATAGTTGGAAGCCACACATTTAAGAAGGAAAGACAGGATTAGTTGGAGAAATATCAACAAGTGATAAAATAAAGAGATTCTGCTTCTTCCAGTTTTTCTTTTTCTATCATTTAATACGAATGGGAAGATGACAAATTCACTTTGAGAAACTCCTTTTTGGTTATCATCATTCTAAAAGGAAGTTCAAAATGGAAAAAAAAATCCAGTAGGAATGAGTGGTTGCTGGCATTGTATTGATAGGATTTAAAAGAAGGGTTGGAAATGCAGTAGACATAATGGTTATTTCTATAGAAAATGGCATTAGTAAACCAAGTTCAAATTCTGCTTGAGAGTGTTAGTATTCAATTTGTACTGACAGTGACATGCAGAGGTTTGGTGATGCCTGGGGCCAGCTCCTTGATTGTATTCTCCTAAGACTCAAGTGTGTCTCTGTGTGTGTGGTGGGGGCTACTCCAGTCTTGCTTATCAAAACGCAAATCTTGCAGCTTGCAGGATTGTAGGGCAGTTGTACAACAAATAAATTTCAAAAGCTTAATTTTTATTTCACTTTTTGATTGGATACCTGGTGTCATTGCACCCTCTTCTGCATGTTAACATGTCCTGTTATTCTTGAAAAAGCATGATTCTATCTCTAATCTCTATAGCTACAGCTGAAATAGTCAAGAAGAATATGTTCTTGAGTAGGGCAACAGATCTCAAAGGATAACAATATGGCTCAATAAGAGATTAGCTCCGTTAGGCTAACTTGTCCTAGATGCATTCACTGTTGAAATGTCTCCACTACATTTGGTGATACATAAAGAGAGGGACCAAGTAGATTGTGACATACCAATGAGATCTGAAATAGAAAAAGATTTTAAAAATATAAGAATTTATGATGATGCTGACATAAATTAGGGACATGATAGTAATAACACTACAAGTTACCCTTGATTGACATTATTATATGGAACTCAGAAGTACTAAATACTTCAGTATATGGACTTTTCTTTTTATGTGCCATATCCTTTCAGTACATAGGCAATCATGGCTCTCCACTTCCTTCTATCCCTTGCAGCTTTCAGCAAGCTCTTTCCCTCTACTTCCTCCCCCAGACCACATTCTGTCATCCACCTGCTCAAGTTCGTCAGGTATGTCATGCATTGCTTTCCCTTGTCTCTCTTTCCCTCTATCTGACCTGTGAGTATCAGATTCTCCAAGCCCTTTTTCTTCATTATGTGTCCCAGAAACTTTAGCTGCCTCTTTCTGATGTTAAGTATAATAAGCCTTCTCTTGGTTTGTAATCTCTCTAAGACCTCATCATTCCTCTCATGCTTGGTCCATGATATCCTTAGCATATTTCTGTAGAAGTATATTGACTAGGTATAACAAATTAAGTATTGGAAATAAAGAAATTGAACATAGTATAGGCACTGCAAAAGATAATTTTGTCCAACATCGCAAGATGTTACAGAATTAAAATGTCAACCTAATAACTCAGTCTTAAATACTGATTTCATTTAATCACCATGCAACTTTTCTCCCTATCATCAGCATGGCTAACCTCCAATAGAGCATCTCTTTGCATGTTCTTGGGCTCATGTTTTCCATTGACATGAAATAGAGTGATTATGCTGAATCAATTGCTAAGTCTACTGCCAGGAAAGTTGATCTGCTGTTACCAATTTTTCTTGTCAGAATACACCTTGCACATTTATAAACTTACCATTACACCATGCATTGAATATTGCTGCCATATCTGGTTTTATGCTCTTGCTAGGCATGGTGGAGTAATGGATAGCACCTCAGATTGAAAAATCGGAGAGCTGAGTTCGAACTTCTGTCAGATCCATTACATTCACTTACATGCTAATACCCTTGGGAAATGTATGAATCCTCTTCCTCTCCCTCCATCTATGGGTAAATAGCAGGGCAGACCATCTTCTATAGTTTTGTATAGCAACTGGTCTACTGCAGAAAGAAATGACAACCTATTGTGTGAAAAAGTTTGGCTCGTCAGTCATGTATTGAAAGATACATGATCACCTAAGTGTGTATCACACATGGCACATAATTGATATATCTTGAAATTCTTAACAAAATTCAAAAATGGTCTGTAATGTAACTGATCTTGACCTGGCATCTCGACTTTAGTCACTTTCTCACTTATGTGATGCAGTTTCCCTCTTTTTGACAAATATTTTCATGGCAATTGCTCTGATGAACTTTCCCCCGGGTGCCACAACTGCATGAATTTAAGCTTGATACTAGATTGGCAACTAGGTTTCACCATTTTACTGCTGAACTAGCTAGATATTTTAATAGCTTTTTTCTTGCACTTTTCACCTGTAGAACTTTCTTCTTATTTCTTGTTTCCCTGCTATCTACAATCTTAAAAATTTGAATGCAATGTCAATCGCCATCTTCTGTCTTCCTGAAATCTGTTCTTTTATTCTCCTTTCTCCTCACTTCAATCTTCTCATTCTCTGTCACAACCATTCCTTGTGTCCTAATGGAATTATTACCTTGCTTAGAGTGAAATGATTAAAAAAAAGTATATCTCGGTTCTCATAATGTTGTCATGTATGGTATTCTGTTTCTTCATAAATGTATATACTATCAATAATAAATAACTGTTTCCTAAGATGAATGATTAAAAATGGCATCAAGCATATGAACCATTTAAGTCTTGAAGGCTTTCTTTCATTAGATCTCAAAGACTGACTCTGCCAGGTCACAATCAAAGAACTTTACCAAATAACAGAAACCACATCTCTTGAAGCCTTTCAGCAGTAGTAAAATCTAAAATGGATAGCACATGTAACTGGAAGGGGAAATAATGATATAATCAAGATATTGAATTTCCAAACTAGTTTAAACAAAAGGTCAGGAAGGAATCCCCCATCAGTATGAGTAAGTTATATTGGAATCAAAAAACCTATTTACCTGATAAAAACTGTTTTAGGAGAAAGATTTCATAAATTCCAAATGGCACTCTTGCTGAATGTTCTGTGAATGAAAGCTGAAGGTCTCCTTATAAGGAAATAGCTAATCTCACCAACCCACAATTAAGCCAACTACATTAATGTGTATTTCCAAATTATGTTGATTTAAATATAGTAATCATTGGTAAAAATTATAACTAATCCATCATCAGTCATTAACAATTCAAAATATGATCATCATGTAAAGAAAATCACACCAAATAAATTTTTGTTAAATACAGATAAGTAGTTGAACCACTCCACTATATTTCTCAAGAGCAGTCATTGCAGTTCACAAATAGGAAAGAAATGGAAGCTGTAAAGAGCCATGACTACATATATACTCTGAAAGGATATGGTATTTGAAGAACGATTAGAGTTTTAGAAACATTTATTTTCAGGAAATAATTTGCCTTCTTTAATTTGAAGAATTTTAATTTTTTTACAATAGGTTCTTCCTAAATAATTTAATGATTTAGGACACAGGCATAATGAAATTGTACTATTCCTATTTTTAGACATAATTGGCATCATTTCATTTTGACAACACTTATTTTTAGATATTCAGGACACCATTCAATCATAGAAAGGCACTTATTTTTTGACACAGGTGCATCATTCAATTGTGGCAAAACTGCTATTTTTAGACAGAGAGGTATCTTTTATTTGTCGCAAAATGCTTATTTTTAGACAGAGACATAGTTCATTTGTGGCAGTGTTCTTATTTTTAGGCAAAGAGGGTGCCATTTAATTTTGGTAGTCTTCTTAGACAAAGAGAGACTTCATTCATTTGTGGCAGCATGCTTATTTTTAGAGAAAGAGAGACATCTTTTAGTTGTAGCAGCATTTTCATTTTAAGACAAAGTGAGGCATCATTCTTATTTTAAGACAAAGAGAGGCATCATTCTTATTTTAAGACAAAGAGAGGCATCATTCTTATTTTAAGACAGAGAGGCATCATTCTTATTTTAAGACAAAGTGAGGCATCATTCTTGGTCAGGTGTTTTTTGAAAATTTATTTATTTTCTGTGTATTTATTAAAATTTTTACTTCATGCTGTTAAGAATATTATTGTCATTAATTAAACTTAATTAACCAGACTAGAGATAAACAAATCTAATTTAATTTCAGAATACGTTATATAAAATCTAATGAAAAAAAGATTTCAGATGACTCCAAAACAAAGCCAGTCATGAAAAATATTTGTTTATTTTGTAAATGTTTTTATACCAGGTTGTTGTTAAACAATGTATATCATAATTGTTGTAGCATACCTATGGACAATAATGGGTATGTCCACATTCACATAAATACAGTAGTAAATACTGTATGTTGGTCTGCAGTTAGAGATTCATCTCCAGCTGTGCTGATCAGACCCTCTGTCTCTGGGCAGAGAGGATCCCTAGAAGAGACTATGTTGAAGGGCAGAGTCTCAACTCAGAAAAAAGCTACCTGACCCCATTGTATACAGGATCTATGGGGAATTTATGGCCAAGCCTACTGCTCGGTTACATCACATCAAATTCAGCCTTTTGCCACATGTGACCAGAATGGTTGGTAGATATCCTGCAGTTGGAGATTCACTAATGAATTCACTTGACTCACTTCTAGCAATTGACTACTTTTACACGCCGCTGGCAAATCTTATATATGTTGTTCTTGTCCTAAGTATTATCATTCATTACCAACCTTCGTGTGATTATTCTGTTCAGTAACCTTCACTAAGTTACAACAATAATAAATCTGGCTGCAGAATTTGTCTACTTGACAAGTTATCAATTAATGAATACCTAATTATGATATTTAATAAACTGAGATCTGAATAATTGAATTTAAAAAAAATATTTATTTAAAAGAGATTAAGATACAAATAAATGCACATATATTTGCTAAGTTTAGTCTAGTTTTGCATATTTTGAAATTCAGAATCCCAAATCCTGTCTTTTATCAACTCCTGTCTGCTATAGACGAAATTGTAAGACTTAGAATATTTAATATACTAAATCACTGTGATATGTTTTTGAGTACACCTGTTCAATTAATTCTGGCATTTCTTCTCGAAATAAAACTACACAATTTATTTCACAAATCTATCAAGGCCTGAAAACATTTTCATTGGTGATAGAAATTTTGCAAAAATCTGTTCATAAGATGTCAAAAATTAGCAGGTGAGATATTCTCCAGAAAGTCTGTGGAATACTCTGGTTTTCTAATTCTAAAACAGTTAATTGCTGATCTCATTTGATTGCAGCTTGCTCACATTCAACATTTGGCTGAATTCTGCTTGTTTAAGGAATGTGGATTGTTTTCAATTGACCCTGGCAAGGTTTGAAAGCATCGGTACAAAAACTCAATCTCTGCATTTTAACACAACCTTCTTTGTTATTTGAGTGGTTTTTATGGACTTGAGTCAGTTCAAAAACTACCCATATGTTCAAGGGCTCACAATGCCACACTTTCTATACACTTTTGCAAGGTACAAATTACAGAAAGATGATTGCTTTGAGGGAGATGGTAGAAACTAAGAAATAACTAATTATTTCATAATCAATCCTACAAAGCTTTTGTTAAAATTATATATATATATATATATATATATATATATATATATATATATTAAAATGGATTAAGTCCAACAATTATTTTAATGCATTTTCCATTTATGTTATTTTTTTAGAGATAATTTAGTTAAGTAAATGCTGTGTTTTTTTTTTTTTTTTTTTAATTAAACAGTATTAATAACATTTACTGGCCTGAATGTTTGAAAAATTTCATAGAAAATATGTGCTTTTCTGACAGGAATTGAACCTATGGTTATCAGCAAATCAGATTAAATGATAGTTCTCATTGGTGTTATAGGTTCAATAATTAGAAATAGAGCTATATAAGTACATGAAGCATATTTCAATATTTTATGAAAAAAATCTCATAACTCACTATTACTTGAGAAATAATATATTTAACAATTATCAAGAGAAACAAAAAGATTTCATTTTGAAGTTAGTGTGAAAAATGAAGAGAGAAAGAAAAAAGGAGTGAATAAATAAAAATGAAAGAAAAAAGGAGGGACTAAATAAAAGCAAAATTCTTTCTGTATAAGTTTTTGCATAACAGACTCCCATTCACTCAAGATATACATATATACATTAGGGAATATCTCTGTAAATGTAATTAAATATTTCATGAAAAAATCTTTTCATGGATCACTATATTATTAATGATTTCAGAAATTTAACAACCATTAGTAAAAAGTGAAGCAATGTAATTTATTTTGGATTTAAATGCCTGGAAAGAAATAACTTGTCCAGTGCCAATGTGAGATGAAAGCCAGGAAGAGAAACCTCACCATTATTCAAAACAGTAATATTCCTTTCTTCAGTAGTGCACCATGTTTGTCCCTTTTTCTCATTTTCTTAGATTGGATGCATATTGGGATCCTGATGTAAACGGTAATATATGCACCTTCCAAAACAATAAAGATGAAAACACACCTGGATTTACATTTGAAGAATTTCATATCTGATGTGAAAGAAGTGGAAGAACACTTTGCTGGATGGATGGACTTTGAAGTTACCTAAGGGTATGCTTGGTACACAGAATATCATAGCACAGCAATGGATATCATCATTCATTATATACAGATTTAAATATATAAACATGTACATATATATCTAGTTGTGTTTTCATATATCTACATCTATTTTTTTATTGCTTTAAACATGATATTTAGTGCAGACACATGTTTGAGTAGACATATTTGCAAGCTTGATGGTGAAGCCTGGTTGGGGGCCCCATACATTTTTTTTGTGACCCTCACTATATTATCAATATTTTCCCTTTTTATATATATATATATATATATATATATATATATATATATATATATATAACCTTATTAAAAGATGAAAAATTTTCAGATTTTGATGTCATTCTGTTTTTTTTCTTTTTTTGTCCAAATCCAATTCATTGTTTTGGACATCCATGAATTTGTTTTGCTCCTGCTAATTCTCAAAAAAAAACATTATATAAAATTCACTATTTTTTTTATCCATAATGTTGAATGCATTAAAATTCAGCTTTTTAACAAGAAAAATCTCAAGTAGATGTTAAAAATGGCCCAAAAAACATTGTTGATTTAAGATAGAATGATGATATATAACATGTCTCTAATTTGTATTTAGATACATTGTATTTATTTTAAAGTTTTCTAGTTGAATTGTTAATCTATATTGCATATGATCCATTATTATACATAGGTTATAATAAAATGTGTATTTTATATGAATACTATCTTGTGAAAATTGAGATTCGGTAAAGTGGGAAGCATAAAGATTCAGGTGTGTATTATAAATTTGGAGGGGACTGACAAGACATTTGTACCTGCCCTACATTTATTATATTTAAAGTAATAAGAAATAATGTTAAATTATAAATCCATTAAGTTCATTAGAAATTATCTCTCTATACACACACACACACACACACACATATATATATATATATTTATTTATTTTGGGTAAAGACCAATGGTCTTCATTAAGAAATTTTTGCTTATATTTCAGACCTTTTTCCTAATTTCCAGAAATATATTGTCCAGTCTCTGTGCACTTTGACCTTTCATAAACCATTATTAAAGAACTTTTACTTTTTGCTGGATTTGGAATTAAAGCAGTGATGGCACCTACTCTGAATCCATCAGTATGTGTATTTGGTAAATACCAAACACTTCAAATACCTTGGTGTATGGATTAGTCATAAAAAATTTAGTATAGGTTAAAAGGAAATTGAACATGGAATAGGCTGTGCTCGGGATAGTTTCACTCAACACTGCAAATTGCTTACAAAAGCAAAAATATTAAGCTGAAAACTTGAGTTATGTTCTTAAATAGCCTTGTCAGATTAAGAAATATCTAAACTGTCAGATGTATACAATCACATCCTAAGATCAATGATTAAAAAAAAGGCTTTAAGCAAAAGAATCCTGAGGATCTTGGTAAAGACCATTCTTTGAACATTGTGGACGGGAACAAACAAAGACCTGTACAAAATAACAGAAACCACATCACTTGACGACTACCATGAGCAGCAACAACTAAAATGGATAGAACATGTAAATTGAAGAGAAAATAATGATATAATAAAAAATGTTGACATTCCACATTACTTCAAATAAAAGGTTAGGAAGGAAACCCCCATCAATACTGGAAAAAGCGATAATAGCTAGTGGACTTGAGAAACTTATTTTCTTGAAAAATTGTTTTCAGAGAAAGATTTTATAAACTTCTACTGAAAGCAGTACTGGTTGCTTGGTCAATGAATGCCAAAAGTTTCCTTGTAGGGAAATGGCTATATTACCATTACCATTAATGCTCTATTTCTTAATAGTGAGCACTTCATTTACAAAAACTGTTTACCTAAAAAGCATTATTCTTTAGATATTTACAGGTCAAGTATTTTTTTGTTTTGTTAAACCCAATCATTGTTATTATTAGTGTGTGTGTCTGTGTATATACTGGGTGTAACAGCAGAATTGTCCAAATTGTGTAAAAGCAAAGCCACAAAATGTTTAATATCTAAAACAAACACTAAACTAATTGAGTTTTTTCCAGGTTTTCAGATAAGACATTTAGCCATTTTGACACCATTTGTCATGAAAACAGGTTAAAATCATTTTGTGTCAGCCCCACTGTCTTCTCAAATGAGCAATGGTAAGAGGAAAAAGCTCATTCAGGCCTTCAGTAATGATACCAACATTCATACTCTGGCTTCCATCTACAAAGTCCATTCAAGAACCATCAAGGGAATGGTGAATAATTTTAAAAAAGAGGGAGCAGTATAGGAGGTCACAACAGCATGAGGGATCATCATTTCAACTTAGAGCTAAGTACATTCTTAGTGTTCAAAGTAGAGTCCAAAAGTGTTATAAAATCCTTGGAGAATTCCAGTAAGATATCTTTAATCATTTCTAAGATACAACTGTTCAAAGGTTAATATAACAATTGGACAATTTTGATGTTACACATGATATATATATATATATATATATATATATATATATATATATATTTTAAACAATATATTTAGTAGATTCACATGTTTAAGTAGATATCTCATTTTTTTAAATAATGTAAATTTATGTCTCCAGGCTTGAGTATCTGAAATTCTCAATAAAAAATGCCACTTTTTCTTTATTAAAATTCTCAAATGCTCTTGGTAGAGGTAAATTTACACAGTTCTAAAAAAAAAAATAGAGATGTCTGCTCATGCACACACACACACACACACATCTATACAGTTACACTAAAAATACACAGGATGTCCTGTGAGTGTTAAACAAACACAAATCTACAATTTAACTTAAAAAATTTTGTGAAGGATTTTAAATTTATTAAGATTTTCCTAGTTGTTCTTTATTTAATCAATCTGTAATATTTATTTCATATTTTCAATTCATATATATATATATATATATGAAGGAGAAAGACATGTTTCATTCAATAATTTGAATGTTTTGTCTATTTATTTTCAGTTGGATCCTTTCATATTAATGATCAAGCTTTTTGTGCCATTAAAGGAAGTGAGACAATCACCGTGTTGATACATATGATTTTAATCTGAGTACTAAAAACTTTAACTTTCAGATAAACACTGCAATTTTATCTTTGGAAATGATGAACAATGTATTTGTCTTGGAACAAACAGCACAATATCATCATCAGGGTGTTATGTCAAAAGTACTTGGAATAAAATAATATGTATCAACATGGTGATTTTCATTCTTCCTTTAATAATGTCACCAAAAAGCTTGTCTGTGAATGTGAAAGGATCCAATTGAAAATAAGTAGACAAAAAGGGAGCATACCTTCATTCAAATATGTTTTATTAAATAATAAAGACATATTGTGTCTACTTATTTTTATACTGATCCTTTTCTAATCAGTTTCTTGATGTTTCAAGATAGCCACCATTTTCTTTTTTTTATAACCCAAGTACTTTCAAACTTTTCTATGATCATTTTCTGGGCTAGATTACAAAGACAAATACGGTATTGCAACTATGTAAAAATTCTGCATTCTGTTGTCATAGTGATTTTTAAAAACATGTGAGACGGTTATAGTTAATTTTGAAATTTATTTGTTGCAGTTATGGAATTTTTACAAAAGCATTTCAATAAAAGAAAGCTGACTGAGAAATGGTAGAAATATAAAATGGCATTAGTATATAAATGTTATATGCACCTTAATATGTTGTTGCTATATTCATAATAAATTTTGTTGAGTGTTCGTTGGTTGATTTTGATATATATAAAGAGAGAGAAAGGTTGTCAAAAAATGAGCAGCCAGCCATACCCTTTATGTGTGTGCTAGTAGTTATAACAAAGGGAACATTTCCAAATGCAATCTTTGGTTTGTCTTGAGGACACATGTGCAGCTCTTTTGAGACAAACAAATTATCAAATTCATGATAGTCAATTGTTGTCAGTGAATGAAAGAGTTGTTATGAGTGAGGATGACGACAGATGTGATATTGTTGGACTATTTTTCACTCTGAATAATGTGTGCACAAATGGTTTGTGATATGATTACAAGGTGGTGAGCTTTTATATGAAAGGCTATTCTAAAATAAGAATCTACTTCAATTTTTTGCCTCTTGAGGTACTGCTCAAATAAGAACAGTCAATATTGATAAGCCAATAACTAATTGATTATTCCAACTGCTGGTTACACTTAATAGCTCAGGTGTGTGATGTAAATGTAAGTAGATCTATGGCGATGTAAACATTTAATACTTCAGGTAGATGAACTAATTGTAAGTATATGTATGTAGATATGGTCATTTAAAACTGTGAGGTTGGAATTATATGTATACAGGTATGCATTTGTGTGTATGTGCATAGAAGCTTATATATATATGCATGATGGGGTGCAGGAAAGTTAAAGAATTTATCCAATTCTGAAAATCTAAAAAAAGACTAGAATCTTTGCATCCTGTATTGGTCTTTCTGAAAACTTTTCAGCATCCATCTTGGATTTATACATATGCATGCATTTATTGAATGGTATATCTATATTTACAATCACAAGGACACACACATGATCATTTTGAAGTGTAAGTATATATTGTATATATGAGTTAGGATGAAATATAAAATGGAATCTGACAGAATGATGAGATAAAGAACAAATAGAAAATGTTTATCAATCTAACGTTTCACTTTTATTAAAGTGATTATATATATATATATATATATATATATATATATAATCATCCAGTTCACACCTTTCCTGGTCTTTTCCAGTTCCCAATTCCTTTTAAAGTCTATTTTAACTCTATACTTCTAACATTTCCAACTGAACTCTGAAATTTTACTTATTATTTTTTCTTCTCTATATGAATAGATAGGTTCACCTACTGTCCAGTTCATACTTCTCCCCGGTGTTTTGAACAAAAGTATACATTTATCCCTTATTCTCTGTTTACGATTGAGTTTCTAAAATTTGTTCATTCTTTTTCACTCTCTGTAGATCCTTGTGACTTATTGATATTGTTACCTTGCTTGGGGAGAATTGATTAAATATATAATGATACCAATAAATACCTGAAATTTGCCTTTACTATAAATTATTCACAGCATCTAATCATTACCAATAATTAACCATCTCAAAAATTCCTCATTTGAATAAACACTATTTACAAATTCTTGGGAGATTAAATCTCAAATATCAATAACCAGAAAGTAACGTTAAATTCTTACGCTTGCTGCACAAGCACCACACTCTCTTGTAGGTTGTCTTATCAAAACTTATCATAACCAACCAACATGAAACTATTATCCAAAGACAAATATTAGTAGATAATACCAAAATAGTATACAGTACTTACTGCAAGGAAAGACTCAAAATACTCAAAGCTATTATAATACAAAAGAAACAACCCATATTAATTAAAATATCTTTCACCGCAGGGACAGTATTTTAAAATGTATACAAAATATTTAGTATGTGCCTAAAATAATGACACATGTGCATATATTTAATAAATGCATTTCTAGTGTGGTCTAACTTTGTGTTTTATGTGTGAAGTCACTTACATGACACACATATATGCTTGAATTCTAGCATTTTACAAAAAAAGAAAAATGCCAGTATGTAGTCAGCAAAGTCTTGTCTAACATACTGATAACATCCGGTTCTTCTCAAATGGTTGAACATATGTAATGAAACTCAGCTGAATATGAACTTTGGATATTTTATCCACAATGTTTTATTACAGTGTGCAACATCAAATTTGAACATTAGAAAAAACAACAAAATATAAACAGAGGGACATTGTCAGTTGAATTTAACAAAAACTTGTTGGAATAAAGTCTTACTGTCTAAATGTACTACATGTGCACACACATACACTTACATATATTTATATATTGATTTTCTAAGTGCAGCTTAGGTGTTGCACAAGGTTTAAAGTATGGGGCAGCCAGTGAGGATTGAACTTACTATTCAGTTGTAACAGTCTTGACAAGCTTGCTAACCATTACACCAAGCTGGGGTGCCCAACACAAACTTTTTATATATATATATATATATATATATATATATATATATATATATATATATATATATATATATATATATATATATATATATATATATAATATATATAAAAAAAGCCAACTCTTAACAATATTAACTATGAACAAAGCCACAATGTGCTAACCGTATTCAGAAATTAAAAACATCACTACCACACACAGAATGCACACTCTACTAAGCTGATAATCGAATCATCCTTGATAATGGCTAAAGTTATAGCCGAAAGCGCTCGGAAATATAAAACATTCGGACAGTTCTTATGCACCCTTTGTCCAGAAAAGAAAGCTCTTGTCAGAACACAAGAAAAATTAAATAAAAAAGCTCAGCCGTAGTACCTTGTCTGTCGTTTTTAATGAAACATGCATATATATATATATATATATATATATAAATAAAAAGGAACAAAATGAATAAAACAGAGGCAAGAAGAAAATTATTCTTAGCCAACACGTTTGCTCCTCTGAGGGACTTTATCAAGGCAAATGTAGGGATTTATTTTGTTGCATGTGCTTATATACAAGAGCAAGGGTGTTATTGGTGTATTAAGGCTTTTAAATTTCAGAACATCAGAAATTTTTAATTTCATAGATGTGCGCAGCTTTCCTGCAAGAGTTGCCTGAGATGAGCTGCACTTGTGGGTTGTTTAGTTCTGACTTTTCGGTCAAGTTCATCCCACTCCAGTTCACTGGGATTTAAGTCTGCTGATTTTGCTGGCCAAGACATCTGCTGTTCCTCTTTGCTTTTAATGTACCTTTGGCAGAGTTTATGAGGATGCTTTGGGTCATTATTTTGCATGATTAAAAATCCTTTATCCACAAACTGCATTCCAGTTGGGATCATGTGATGCTGCAGTATACTGTGATAGCCGGTCTGATTCACCTGATGCAAATCCCTGACTTTTCAATTAGTAAAAGACCCCCACACCATAACAGAGCCTCCTCCATGCTTTCCGGTTAGTGGGGGTTGCAGCTCTTTTACCAAATCTTCACCACACATAGACACTGCTATTTGACCCAAAGATTTCAAACTTTGTATCATCAGTCCAAAGGACTTTATTCCACTGATTTCTTGTCCAGTCTTTGTGTGCCTTCCTCAGTTGTGATTTCTTGACAGCAATTCTGCCATATTGGCCAACTTCACAGAGTTTTCTCCTCACCATGGATGTTGACACATTTTTTTCATCACATTGGTTCAGTTGTGCAGCGATGTTTGGAGCAGTCTGCCGTCTGTCACACAATCTGGTGACTGGTGAAATCATCCTCTGCTCTCGTCCTTGCTTTTGGCCTACCAGCCCTACTTTTGGTATTGTTTTATCCTGTTTCCTGATGTCTCCTAATAGTATAATCCACTGCAGTCCTGCGAATTTTTATTTTAATTTTCTCTTCTTGAATATCCTTCTTTTTTTTTTTTAAAGTCATGATCTCTTGTCTTTGTTCAAGTGTAAGTTCATGTGTTTTGGGCATTTTGTTGAAAAAAAAGGTTTTGATCTGAAAGAAAGTTGCAAAATTTAGGTTTTAATTTAAACAAAATAAGAATAAGTTTTCACTACTCGGCAAGATACATTAGCAGCATAGGTAAATCAGCTAGTATCTAGCAAGCAGTAATTCAACACACTAATGTGAGTTCAAGTGATGGTATAATGTAACTTTTGGAAAATATTTTATTCATGCTCAGCACTAAAGAAGAAAAAAGCCTTCAAATCAATTTTTAAAGATATCTAAAGCTCAAAGATATTTGAGGTCAAATTTACTGAGGAAGACTTGTATTGAGTATAATAAATAAAACCATTGTGCTGCTTAACTTGTTTTATTAAAAATAACATTTTTAGGATGAGAAATAAGTTTTTGAAGGTGGCCAAATACTTTAGACTGGTTTTATATATTAATGCATATTTGGGCAACAACCTTTCTTTTAAACATCTTTCATTAAATATGGCAGACAAGGAAAGTTTAATTAATTTTTTATTTAGTTTTTCATGCATCCTTATGTTATTATATTTGATGACAGTAAGGGAATATAAAAGTTTTCAATAATTTTCATTGTCCCAAGAATTTTCAGTCACTTCTTTAGCCATTTTCAAGCACATATACATATATATATATATATATATATATATATATATATATATATATATATATATATATATAATAAAGGCAATACAGTGATGCTATAAAATTTTTTTTTATATTTTTTACTCCGTGTAAAATATAAAAATTATACAAAGCAGAACCAATATATAAGTAAAATAATACTCGCTGTATTTATTTTTTGAGAATTTCTTACATGAAATCTTCTAATTTATTAATTCTTTAACTCATACTTCTTTATTATACACTTTGCTATTTGGATTACTCTGTTTATCTTGACCTCATGGATTAAAGTTTTGGTTTGAACTCTGTTCTCTGGCAGTTCAAAGTTTAATCCTAGTGCTGAAAAGTCATTTACTCTAGTTTACTAGATGAAATAAACAAGTGACATAAACCTGAATAAAATTTGATGAGTATTAACTTATAAAAAAAAACCCTCCTAAGCATAAAAAGTGGAATTAGTACAATCTACATGTATTTAATTTCAGTGACATTATGGAGGTATGATGTAGTAATTGATAGTGGCTTAAATTTCAGAATTTGAGAACCAAGTTCAAATTCCAGTCAAGTTTTTATAACATTCATATATGTACTATAACCATTGGGAAATGTATGAATCTATCTCTTCTTGCTCCAGCTATGGGTAAATAACAGGATGGACTGTGTCCCATAGCCTTGGGGTGGCAACCAGTCTAAGAGAAGATCAACTCTCAATTCAAAACCTGAGGGCCTAGTGTATAGAGTGAGAGCAATCTACACCATATTCTGTGGTCTTCAGCTGTTGGTCAAGAGCTTGGACAGGAGATTGGTGGCAACAAGCTATCTGAAAGCCCACTGAAATAATCCTGAGAAAGAAGAATCAAAGTCAGTTTCTTCTGTCCTCAGCCCCCCACCCACCGGACAAATGAAGTAGTTAAGGAACTGATGAAAATGATGACCCTACTCCCTATGTATTGAATAAAGGGTTCAGTTCAAAATTCTAAGCAGGTACTGACTATGGAGACAGAGACCTGAAGAAGGCTGAAATGTTGGGAATAAAACAAGCAAGATGAAGATGCAGGTATGAATAATAAAACATAAAATAATGATAATTCCTCATTTTACAAATTCTGTCAAGAATTATCATTCACCTTTCATCTAAATTTCGTATTTTTTGCAATGATGTCCACCCTGTATAAGGCCCAAGACCCACTCACAGTAGAGGGTTACAGAGTAAAAGGCACAGTTTATGCGTATATGTGGGTAGATAACAGATTTGAACAGGTCAACATTAGAGTGATCAAAAGCGCAGCATCTTAGGATCAAAGCAGCAGTTCATGAGAAGTTATTCAAGTAGAACTTAAATCCCACTAGTGGAATTACGGAGATTTGAGAGTGGTTTGCTACAGTGTGCCAGGTATTAAAGATGAAGTTTGGAACTGGTGGAACTAAGGAAATAGCAATAAAGCAGTGAGAGACTTGTGATACTTTATCTGTAAGAAAGGGGTTGTAGGGTTCAAAATATTTCACCACCCAGAGATGCTTTTTGATTCTATTGAGAGTAGAAAGGAGGACTGGTAGCTCCTGCCCATATATGGCAGCACTCCATTAATCTGGATCTTGTAGAGGATATCAGGATGGGTCAGGTACTTACAGGAGTGGTACACAGAACTGACCCTTTTTCCAGCATCTTTAGTGAGGTCTGGGTTGAGTTTAAATCCCATTAGGTGTTCAAGGTTTATTGATTTCTGACCAAATAACAAAACATCAGATTTGGGGAGGGGAGGTGAAATTGGTGTGCTGAAAATTTCTCAGCCCAGCCAAAATGAAGACTGTTTCAGTCTGCTCATGTGTACACTTATACTCATGTGTATAATGATACAAAATCATAGACTGAATAATATGAGGGATGTTTTGTAAAGAATGTATATGAATGTAAGGCTATAGCCACAGTAATTTGTGAACGAATATAAATGTTCAAACCTGTGAAATAACTTTGAATCCAGGCAAATATATGCAATGAAGGGTGACATGCTCATATGTCTCTGTGTTTAGGATGTAAAAATAGTTGAACATATTTTAGGTATTGCATTATAAACGATAATGGTGGTCAGATTCCTTGCAGTGCCCTTAAGGGCAAGATGTCAGTTATTGGCCGTCAACAAGGTACATGAATGTAAACAGTATAAACAGCTATCCTTCAATGACATAATCTATATCATAATAATATACATGTATATCTCTATAAACCTTTCCCTCTTTTTTTAATATATCTGTATAATATGTTTATGAAGCCTGGTCAAAAGACAAGCAGAAAGATATAGAAACACAGTAAAATAGAGAAAGAGAGAGGGATGTAGAGAAATAAAAAAGAGGGTGTGACACAAGGATTGGAGGTAGGGGGTCATCTTAGATACAAGTTATTTGTTGTGATGGTTTAAATCATGTTTTGTGACCTTGGGGATAAATTTGTCCCTGAAGTGCTCTTTTGAAATTAAAATGGGAATAACTCTGTAAATGCTATCTTGGGAGAGCGATTTAGATTTCTATTTCAAACAGTGCACCAGTTTTAAGTACTTGAATGAAATTGATCTTTCTTTGATTTTAAACATTTGTAGACATTTCAATAGTTTTTTTTCCCCTATCTGGGAATGGTCACAGTTTGAAAAGTAAAGAGTAAATTAAAAACCTTATTAGTAAATCCATGTAATTTTCACTGGTCCTGTAACCTCATTGTTGAGTGTGATCGTTTCAAGACTTATTTCTGACTTAAAATATCAAACAATGCCTGTGCATGAAATTTTTAAAGTGAAGAAAAAAAATGCACTAGGTCAATCCTACTCTCAAAGCAAAAAAAAAAAATGCTTGTACCTAAAAAAAAAAAACAGTCAATATTATTGGTAGCCGTCAAGCTGCAAGTTTTATATCAGTGTTTTGATTCTCTTTGTTGGACAAAAGCTAAGGGGTCCAACACTCCCAGTAGCCTTCCTACACATCAACTCAAGAATTTCTACATCCCTACACCTGTGCTTAGGTAGCTGTTGATCCTATAAAAGGATTTACCAACCTTTTGAAAGGTCCTATTTTTAAATTTCCTCACCAGAAATGTCTGGTGGTTGAAATGGTGTAGTCAGCCTAACCATGCAACAGATAGTCCTGTGTTACAGGGTACCAGTAACACTCAAAGAGTGACCTGACTGTAATAGTTGTTATAGATACACACAAACAATATAATGTCAACTTGTATGTCAAAGTCATGCAAGTAGCAATGAATATATAAAACTTCGTCTTTGTTATAAAATAATGAATACTTTTTGCATGTTAGTTTTTTTTTTATCAAGTTACATTATAGGTGAGTTGATTTGTTTTACCGTCTCATCAACATGAAGAATATTGTCATGTAAAAATTTGTTTGTCAGAATCTATTGAGCTGCTCCTGATTTACAGTAGAATTTTATTCAGATGTCAAGAAAATTTCATTATTAAGGATAAACTAATAAAAGACAACATTCTACTAATCCACATTGATAAAAAGCAATGTGTATCTAGAGATCTCCTATAAATTTTGACAGATCAGATCTTAACAGTTCTGTTTTGAAATGAACCACTCTACTACATGCACAGATGATTCTATTATAATAGAGAAGTTTTGTTTAGAACTAGCCTCATATTTTTAGAAGAATTGATAACAGAGGAATGGTGAACAATGTTCCACAGAATCTCAAAACAGAGCTCGTTTGAATTCAGATTTTTCTTTCTTTTAGACTTGCTATGACTCAAAGGAAGATAGTTCAGTTTACCCAGCTATTTAACCCATAGTTAGGGTAAAATGGATTTGTGCCTTTCCCAAGGGTATTAGTGTGAAATAAACAATACTGAATTGACTGAAATTTGAACTTAGCTGAACAATTTCAGTTTCTGCACCAACAACCATTACACTATCAATAATCCATTTCTGTATCTGCTGTTAAGAAAGTTGGTTCACTGTAGCGTGCAAGACAATTTTCCTCTTCAGAATTTACATATCTATAAGTATACCATTCACACATGCCTAGAATATAGTTGCCATATATGGTCCTATGTCCCTGCTATTTACCTTGAGCTCTTTGATAAAATCCAGAGAAGAATCAGCAATATTATCAGTCTTGATCTAGCAGCTCAGCTTCTGTCACTTTCCAACTGTAAGGTTGCCTCTCTGTGCCTTTTCTATAAATACTTTTATGGTAATACTAGCCTGGGCTTGAGATCTCATCAATTTACAGTTGAGCTGGATAGATGTAACTTTAAATACTATACTAACAGTTTCTTTTCTCACTTCTTACCTATGGAATTCCCTTTAATCTGAAAAAATTTAAATGCAATATCAATCACTATCTATTGTCCTCCTGATTACTCTTTTCTCTTCTTGCTCATTATTAATGCTTCTGTTACTAATTCTTCAACACCCAGTAATCCCTTGTGTCATAGAGGATTTACTGCCTTGCATGGGGTGATATCAATTAAAATATATATGCACACACATACAGGGTGCAATGAATAAATTATTGCCATTTCATATTTTTAATTTTTTTGCATATGCATTGTTTATCTCTGATTATGTCAATGGCACAGTATAGTAAGTCACTTGGGTACTATCTGTAAGTAAAAGAGCTCTATGGCGCAGTTCACTCCATGAGAAATTTGAAAAACACATGCTGTTTTGCTTGACATACAGATCAGTACACAGATGCATAATAACTAAATATGTATAGAAAACAGGAAAAAAAATTGAACAGTAACCAGAGAAGGTACGTTATGGTGGTGGGTACATGACTGAAGCTGAGATGCCAGGTCAGGACCAATAGCATTGCAGAAACACCAGACCTTATGTGGTAATAATATTTAAAGCATGGGTAATTGGTAAACTTATAAATAAGATAGATTTTTGAGAGAAAAATTGTCTAGCATGACACTGAACCAATTTTCCTAATATATATATATATATATATATATATATATATATATATATATTATATAGTATTAACTTATACAAAAAAACCCTCCTAAGCATAAAAAGTGGAATTAGTACAATCTACATGTATTTAATTTCAGTGACATTATGGAGGTATGATGTAGTAATTGATAGTGGCTTAAATTTCGGAACTGGAGAGCCAAGTTCAAATTCCAGTCAAGTTTTTATAACATTCATATATGTACTATAACCATTGGGAAATGTATGAATCTATCTCTTCTTGCTCCAGCTTTGGGTAAATAACAGGATGGACTGTGTCCCATAGCCTTGGGGTGGCAACCAGTCTAAGAGAAGATCAACTCTCAATTCAACTGACAATTTTGCCACAGAGCTATATATATATTTTAGGCATGTCTGATTGAATAAATTATAGACATTATGTCTGGTAATTTTTAACAAAATCCGTTCATACTCACGAATAACCTTCTGTGTATTGATGTTAAAGGATGAGAGAAATGTGCTATAGCTGTTTAAATTTCTTTTATTTTCATTTCCAAAGTACTTTCAATCTTCTTCCAAGATCATCTTCAGGGGTGCAAGTGGTACAAAACTATATGTTGTTCATTAGTATAAGTATTTATACAAAGATGTGCATTGTTATCTATTACCGTAATTTTTTCATTATGCTTTTAAATGCAAGATGGCTGAGAATGTGCTGAACTTTTATTAGAATGTGAAAAAATTATCCATTATGAAATAATGTTATAATGTCATGGTCACATGTGTATTAAAGCACGAAAAAACTGTTTCTTTATAGGCATTTCAGAACATTACTGCAGTATTCATAGTTGATTCTGTTCAGTGCCGGCTTTAACATAAATTGCTTCTAGTATCTGTAAAGTAAATTTGTTTTCATGGTGTAGGATAGTTGTGTTGTCGATTAGTATTTTTTTATATTGTAAATGTTGTCAGTAATGTTGTTGTAGATGTCTCACAATGAATGCTCAGACATGTGGAGTATTCATGAGTATGAATGGATTTTATTAAAAATTATTCAATCAGACATGCCTAAAAGAAAATTTGCTGCTTAAATACACAAATATATATATTGTGTGTATTTAGCCACCATTTTTCATTGACATGTAAAGTGTTCATAGCAAAAAGGAATTCAATACAAAATTTTTTGTGTGAAAGCTTTATTTCTGCACTGAAGTTCCATTAACACTGAATTCAATGATGCTAGTTTTAGCATAAATTTGTTTGTTGTTTACCCTTGCTTCCATTTTGATAGGTCCCATGCTGCTCTAAAGAGAGTTGTTTTTAAGCAGGCATAAGCTTCAATCTTTTATCTCAAAATAGTTCTGGTTCATAGGAGTTACAACACTTAAGTCTAGGTTTACTTTGCCACAAACAGATATCAAAATATTGGCATAATTTCTTTTAACACATACTGGATTGGCTTATATAACAGGTTATACTTGAAAGTCCAGTGCTAGTCAATTTTGAACTGACTTATTAATATGAGCCTAAGTTAGGCCAGTTTATTTTAAATGTAGCCCAGAAAAGTTAAAGTAGCAAAATTCAGAATTTTGTCATGCTGGTCTCTCAGAAATAGTTCAGTTTAGCAGCCCCAATCAGAAATAGAATTTTATGTTACAGGTGCTGAATAAAACTCAATATTTATTCAGTGGCAAATAATATCCAAGAAACTGACAGATATGAACATGAATATTTTCAGCAACACTTTTCTAAATCCATATAAAATAATGCTGATAACTGGCAATTCACTTATCTCTTTGTCTTGAACTTTTGGAAATTAAAAAGATTGCGTGTTTGTGTGTATTTTCAGTGAAGGAGCGTGTTCAATATGTAAACAAAGAAGCATACAAAAACTTAATATTTTACTATGGATGCTTATTCTTTTCATAGTAACTGTAAGCAAACAACCTTCTCAATGTCTGTTCAGTATGCCTGTTTTCTTTTTGGTCCAGAAGTTAGGATAGATAAGTGTAAGTATCATATTCATGGTCGAGCTCAAGTCAGCCTTGTGCAGAGTTGGAACAACAAAAGGAAAGTTTCTACATACTTTATCATTGGAAGGTCAATTGCCATCTTCTTTTTTCTTGAATCCTGCTCAATTTTTGTATTTTCTTAAATCATCCCCACTAAAGTTTAACCCATGAATAATAATAATAATAATAAATAACAAAATCTAAAAAATAAAGCCTTAAAATACTACATAAATACATATGCATGTATGAATTTAAAAAACATCCCAGCCCTTTGCAGAATGACTTAGTTTGCAACATCTGCAATAAGCATTGATAGAAGAGTTTGTAATGTAATTAATCCTGACTTGGCATCTTGACTTCATTCACTTTCTCACCAATATTATATGGCTTCCCTTTGTCTTTTCTACACATATTTTCATGACAACTGCTCTGATGAGCTTTTTCCCCTGGCGCCTCAACTACATAAATTTAAGTGTGTTACTAGATTGACAACTGTCTCACTGTTTTACTTTTGAAATAGCTATATGCAACTGCCACTTTTACTCTGATATTTTACTTGTATTACCAATAGATAGGATGCGTGTGGAACGTCCTTTTGTGGGCAAGGGAAGTGACTTGAAGAAGTGGGTAGAGTTTGTAAAGCCTGAAGTTTGTTTTTGTCAAGCTGATTTTCCAAAGTCACTAGTGGTAACACTGAGAGCCTGTTGACAGCTGGTCCATACACTATGATTCTGTCTCGGTTCTTTCTGAGCATCTTTCTTAAAAGCATATTGTGCTGCCTCCTGAACTCGTCATTTTTTTTCTTTGATGGCAACATTTGTGATTGCCTTCTTTTATGTTGTAGATTTATTTTGTAGGCCGGATGTGATGCTCAGTTCCCTTGCTCCAAGGATGACTTTTTTTTTATTTTTGTTTTTGCATTCTTAGTATTCACACCTGGCTGGCATATAGAGCAAATCAGAATCAGATCTAATTTAAAGCAGAATGTAACAGTTCTGTTAACCAGAGATCTTTAGAGATTCTTTTTTAATGCTTCTCCAGCATTTATTTTATTTAAAAAAAAACAATCTGTGACTATCACTCAGGTTTTCACAAATCTATCCACCTTTCTTGGACCCAATTTCCATTGATGTCAAAAGAATTTTGGATAATTGCTCTCTTGTAGGATTATCCATAATTGTTGAAATCTATTGTGTTTTTGCTTTATAGACATCATATCTGCACTCTAACATGCCTAACCATCTTTATACAGCTTCAAGTGGCTGAGTGTTTTTTCAGACACCATTTCACTATAAGTAGGGCTGGTCAGGAGTTTTTCTGATCAAATAACACTCCAAAAGTTCTCATTAAAATGATTAAAAGAGTACAAAATCTAATTATCTTTGTATTTTTAATTTCTCTTTGTACAATGTTTGATAATTACCTGCTTTTTGCAGTATAACAATTAATCTCCTTTTTAATACTTGTTAGCTTTGGTTTCTTGCTCTTGGCCCTTGAACACACATATTTGGTTAAGAATTCCAGTAATCTGGTACTAGTATGATCACCGCCTCTTCACACACACACAGAGGAGAAAAATAAAAACGTTTAGTTCTGGAAATTTAGTGATATTGAGAATTTTTTCCTGATGTTATGTGTCAAATATTGACCAGATGATGACCAGTAGAGAACTGCTTTTATATTTTGGTTTTCTTGTTTTTCTTTTCGTAATGATTTTTCTCTCCACATTGTGCCAGAAAACTGTAAAGGATTTCGATTAAGAGACAAAAGAATCTTACAAAATAATAATGTAATAGAATTCTTAGCAACATGGTTTGGTGGTCCCCATTTTTAGACAAAATCAGGGAAGAAATATCAAATCTTAAATCTATATTCATACTGAGAAGCCAAAATTCCATCAATAGCTAATGTGGCACCATTTCATTGAATTAAGACAAAAACACTGGAAAGGAAAGAAATGTTTTAGCTAGAGATTGAACCAGTGACATAGAACCTGAAAGTAAGAAGTTAGCAGATAAGTGGATTGTACATAATCAATTTATTTCTTGTTATAAATTTGTTTTTCTCTTTTTATTTTATCATCATCCTCCCTTAATCATCTAGAATTGGATTCGATTTTATTTTGAAGAACATTGTGTTGTCCTTTTACTAGAAAAGCTGAATAGTGTTCTAATTTATTAAATTACCATTTTTGATGGCATATAAAATCCCCTTGCATTTGTTCAGAAATATTTTTGACTTTACAGAGCAACCTCTATTCTTGAACGTCTTACATGTCGAACAAATTGGTTTTTGAACAGAAAATTCAAGATGAAAATGCCTCGGTTGTTGAACAAAATTTTGGTTCTCAAACAACATTGCTGAACTGAGTTAACCTAAATGAAATCATTTCTGAGTCGACCGCCATGTTGTATCATCTGTTGGTTCAGGCTTTTTCTTTTCCAATTTTATTGTACAGTGACTTTTTTTCTCTACATTGATTCCTATTAGAAAAATAGTTTTGGTTTACAAACATTTCCGGTTACAAATGGCCTTCACAAACTAATTAAATTCATGAACTGAATTTCACCTGTACATACATATTTGAGGAATTTGATAGTCTAAGGTTTATTCAGACAATGTTAGCTACCAATAGTTTTATATTGCCTAACTTCATATGATGTTAAATGTACATAACCTGTTCTACTAATATGATATTAAATGTTTGAAGAAAAAATTAAAAAATCCATAGTTGGTAAAATTAACAAATTAGACAGAATCAAATTATAGCTAACACATTACTAGAACATATTTTGTTAAGTAATCAGTTTCAGATGAAAAATCTTTGTATTGAAAATTATTAATAAGATACAATATGCCTACTATAAAATTTAATTAACTTATTATTAATGGAGAAAGAAAAATACACAAGATTTAAGATATATAACAAATCATTAGTCTGTAAAGTTTCAGGTTTTAAGCCTGTAGAGTTATTATTAGAAATGTTATACTCTTCAAATAACAGATTTTAGAACAGAGCATTTTTTAACATTAATTCCTCAATAAGGCGGACACAAGTTCAAACCCTGCCAAAAGGTACATTTTCTTTGTTAAGACTCTCAAATTCACAGGCTGGTAGTCATAAATTTATCTTGCTTAAAGAACAGGGATGTCTACCGAAACACATGTATCCACTAATTATGAAGTTTAAAGTAAAGACAAACATGTAAATTTTAATATTTGTTGCTTGGTAAAATTCTGTGTAAGATATTCAGATAACACAGTATTGATGGCAGACACAGAAAAAAATTACAAAATCTCATAAAGAAGATAGTGAAGGAAAGCAAGAAGAAAGGAATATCATCAACTGCAAAAAGATAGAATGCATAGTTGTTAGCAGAAGGATGAGTCCAAAATGCAAATTACAAATCAGAGATTCCAAAATCAAATGTAATAAAGCAGAGGACGAAAAATGTGATAGTGAAATCTGTAAGGGCAGTGGGATATCCAAAGATGCATTCTAAAAGCTAAGCAGAGTACTAAGAAACAGGAAAACTTTGTTAGAAACAAAGAAAAGACTATTGAACTGCTGTGTCTGTCCTATATGGCAGTGAATGCTGGACAATCTCCTGAAAAATGAAGTGACTTGAAATAGGAGAAATGTTTTTCTACAGAAGGATGCTAAGGATACCATGGACTGAATATGGGAACAATGACAAAGTTCTAGAGGAAATGGAAACAAAACGGAACTTTATACTTAAGATCCAGAAGAGAGAGTTGAGATTTTTCAGGCACATAATTAGGGAAGAGAGCTTAGGAAATCTGATGCTCACAGGACGGATTGATGGCAAGAGGGACAGAGGCAAAAAATGTATAACATACTTATCAAGCTTCACTGAATGAATGATGGAACAGAGTTTGGGAGAAATAATAAAAAGACAAAATTTATTAAGAACTACAAAGGACAGAAAATTGTGGAAAGTCATCGCCTACCTTCTGAGGGTAAACTGCACAGGAAAAAGAAAATTCTCTCATGGAATTTTTAAAATCATTAGTTATAACATCAACAAAAATAGTACAAGCCATTAATATACACAGGTAATATTAAAATGGATATGTGGCTGCCATAATGATTTGTAATTGTTATGAATAAAACCTTTAAAAATTTATATAAATTAAGATTTTGTAAAATGAACAAATTAGAATGATTCAAATGATAGACATTTTATTAAAAGATATTCTGTTAAATAATCAAACAAAATAAAAGTATCTTTTTATTGAAAATTATTAATAAAATGCAATATCTCAACTGAGTGGATAGCAATTTTAAATAAAATTCAATTAACTAATAATTTACATATAAAGATAAAAATTACACAGCATTTAAAACATAAAATTATTAATCTGCAAAGTTAAGCATGTATAGTTATTAGTTAGAAGTTTTATGCTCTTAAAGTAACACTTTAAAATTGAATTGAGCATTTTCTTGTTAAAGGTTTGTGTGCATTTTGTTGCTACTATAATGTCAACATGTTAGGTATAAATCAAAGGACAACATATCAACTAGTGAGTGAGAGTAATTGTCTGTGTGAAAGTCTGAGTAGCATCCAGATGTAACAGTCAAAGTCAAAAAGAAATCTTTCTATGTCTTGCTGGTCCCCTGTCCTGCAAAAACAGTTTTCATTAGAAGAATCATTATAAAACAAAGTAATGATTTCTAGAATATGAAAATTTGAATTTCTGCTTTATCAGTTTTTTTTTTGCGGTTCAGGTTGAATATTTTTACAAGGCTAAAACTTTCTTCTTCAACTTTCAACAAATGTAAATAGCATAAATAATATGATAATAAATGTATATACCCTGATTTCCAATGGTATTAAACATAAATAATCTAGCTTCCTAATAAGATATTAAATCTTAAATAACCAGTATGAGATCCTAAATAAACAAACTTCCTAATACAGTCTGAGATCTTAAATAACCAAACTTCTTAACATGCTCTGAGATGTTAACCAGTTTTCCTAACATGCTCTGAGATGTTAACCAATCTTCCCAACATGCTCTGAGATCTGAAATAACACAGAATTTTGCTGAGAATACCATAGACCAAAACATGTGAACAATGATAAAGTTTTAGAGAAAATGGAAACAAAAAGGACATTTATACTTAACATCAGGAGAAATACTTGAAATTTCTTGGGTGCATAATATAGTAAGACGGTTTGGAAAATTTGACACTCACAGGATAGATTGATGGCAAGAAAGATAGAGAAAAACAAATCATAACAAACATAACCAGCTTGTGTTAATGGATAGTGGAACAAGGTTTAAAAGAGATATAAAAAACAAAAGTTATTAAGAGTTAGAAAGGAGAGGAAATTGTGGAGAGCCATGATTGCCTACATCCTGAAGAAGCATGATACATAGAAGAAGGTCATAATGGTTATGAGATATGGTTTTTATAAGTTTTAAATTTCCAAAAAAGCCATAGATTTCTAATGCCTCTCATTGATCATGTGTAAGGTGTTAACTCTGTTTATTGATATACACTGTTATCTGATTTAAATTATTCAAAACTTGTATGTACTTTTGGATTCTTTTCACCATAATAGTTTAAATAAAGTTTCACCATAATAGTTTAAATAAAGATGAAATTTAATTAGTGAATGTTAATATGCATGTGGCACTGTATCTGATTTGGCTCTGAGCAGTAAATAAAAAAAAGAATTGGTATGCCTTTGGAGATTTTGAACAAGAAAGCTACAAAAATCCTTTTCTGATTTTTGATATTTCTGAAAGTAGCAAATATATTTTAAATTGTGGGTGGGGAAAATCATAATTATTGGTTGGACTTTGAAAGTATTTATTTTGAAATGCTTGTCTTTTTTTTTTTTTTTTAATTACACTTTCTCAAAAAATGTCCTTTCAGTAAAAGCAAAATAATTCGTCCTTACTGTTTACATTTCTTTTGTTTTTTGTGGTCATTTTTAGTCAAGATCTCGAGATTCTTCCATGTGCCAAGACCCTTCAGACTCTCCACAACTTCCTATCCTTTACAAATCTGTGCAGGGTTTGTTTCTTTACTACCCATCCCAATTTTTGTTCTGCCATTAGTTTACACAAGATTCTTAGGCATGTTACTCATTGTTTTCCTCTGTCCCTCTTGCTTTCAATATGTGTTGTGGGCATCAAATTTGTTAAACTTTCTTTTCTCATTATGTGTTCCAGACATTACAACTGTCATTTTCTGATTCTAAATATAAGTTTGTTTTTTGTTTGCGTTTTCCTTAAAACTTCCTTATTGTTCACATCCTCTATTCATGTCCCTTTCATATTTCAGTGTTCAAGATTGTTTGGTTATTATCTTCTATGTGCTAAGTACCTTCAGAATGTGGGCAATCATAGCTCTCCACAACTCCCTGTCCTTTGTAGTCCTTAGTAAATTATATATTTTCATTATCTCTCCTAATCCAACCATTTACACAAGCTCGTTAGGTAGGTTATTCGCTGCTTTCCTCTGTCTATTTCATCAAGCCTTAGTTTGTCACCAATGATCAATCTGAACTTGTAGAAGTGATAAAGACAGTGTTTGCAATCTATAGGTTTATAATCCTTATATTTTTGGGGGCTATCATTACTTTCTGCAATTTCTTATCCTTTGTAGCACTTTGCAATATTTTACTATTCCTCCCACTACCTGTTCGGCCATCAATTTACACAAAATTTTTAGGTAGGTGACTCACTATTTTCCTCTTGCCTTCAAAATGTCCTGTAAGTGTCAAATTCTCAAAAACTACTTTCCTCAATAGGTGTCCTTAGATGTTTCAACATTTCCTTTCTGATACTAAGTAGAGGTATCAAAAAGATTACATTTTCCTTAAAACTTCCTCATTGTTTACATACTCTTTTCAGAGTATTCCCAGCATTCTTCTAGAGAACCACATGCTTCAATTTTCTTCTTCATCTATGAGAATATTTTTAAGCATTCGCCGTCATATAAGAGGGTTGATATTACAGTAGTAATTAGTAGTTCAGTACTCTTCTTTTCCTTTTTTTTTTAATGAAATTTTTCTGTTTCTTAATACTTAATGTCCCATTTTCCATCATCTGTTTTAAAACTTCGAAGATAGTTAGATTTCTTGAATTCATACCAGACACTTTTGTACTCTCCCTCTTTCTAATGATTATTTATTATGTCTTCCATTTGATGATTTGTGTTTTCTTCAATATAACTAGCATGGGAATAAAAAACAAACATCCTCATGTAAGTATCATTTCGGTGTTGGAATGTTATAAACTTAAGTATAATAACAATGAAATAACTTCCTCAACAAAAGAAATATTCATACACACACACACACACATATATATATATATATATATTAAAAATTTATACCACAGAATTTATATATTGTTTTAAAAATGACAGAGTGCATTCTTTTTCTTTAAAAGGAACTTTTTTAACCCAACACTTTTTTAGAAAGTTTCAGCGGAAAAAAAAAAAACAAATCTACAAAATATTAATCATAAACAGCAAAATGGAAAAAGTGCATGGATGTAAATAAGGAGCCACAACTAAAATAAATTTATTGCTAAAACAATAAATCACTGTAAATAAGCCACTAATTTCTCTGAAGAAGTGTTGGACAAAAGGTTCCTTTTAAATAAAAAGAATGTTCTCCATCACTTTTTAAGCAATACATACATACATATATATATATGTATATAGTACTTAAATGTCATTGTAGTGAACATTTGAAATATACAAAATTTTTATTAAACAGGCATTCAAGAAATTTTAGTAAAGAAAATGTGTTCTTGAGCAGTGATCAAACATCAGTTTCTATGTAGGGAAATCTCTGTTTGATCCAGTGTGCTTTACTCTTTGGCCACGAATGTCATCACAGTAAGCAAGGCTCTAGTTTCCTTTTTAAGGAAAGCTAATCTCCTTCCCACAGATTATTTTTCTTGAAAGTCAATACTTGCATCAGTTTTTGTTTTATATCTTAAGCATAAAGAAAGCAATTTCTAAAGAATTAATGGATTTATTTTTAATCTGACATTTACATTACTTCAAATATCAATATCGTGAACACTTTGTATTTGAAACAGACACCCCATTTTATTTATTAAACAGTGTGTTATATATATGTATATATTATCATTTATCAAAATGGAAAGCTGTTGTCACCAAAATATTAATGTATCAATTAATATTCACACACACACAAAAATTTTATATATATATATATATATATATATATATATATATATATATGAGAGAGATAAACTTATGACAATGATGATTGATCAAATATGAACCAGAAAAAAAAAAACAACTGTCAAATCAAAAAATGAAAATTATAAAACAACATGTAGTTTGTTTATTTGGCAACTGATTCAAATAAGAAATCATTTGATAGCAACTATTTTTTGCTTTCTTTGAAAAAAATAAATATCTTTTCTTTGATTTACAAATAAGTAAATTTGAACTTTCAGATTTACTGGCTCTGTACAATTCCAACCGAGCAGATATATGAGTGAAGTGATGTAATTTTCTCTCTTGAAAACTTTCTTGAAGACTTAAAAAAAAAAATGTTGAA
Organism: Acanthosepion pharaonis; assembly: GCA_903632075.3. Classification (NCBI taxonomy): domain Eukaryota; kingdom Metazoa; phylum Mollusca; class Cephalopoda; order Sepiida; family Sepiidae; genus Acanthosepion; species Acanthosepion pharaonis. The sequence continues at coordinate 619,623 of CAHIKZ030002700.1, read as the reverse complement.
AAAAAATTAAACCAAAAAACTGAGAAATGGCTAACTCTTCATGATGTCTGGACATAAGTGCCAAAAAAGGATAATTTATACAATTTTTTATGCATTTCTCAACTTGATATTTGATATGAGTTGATAAACTTACATTGAACACGTCTTTGGACATAAGATTTCATTTTGGCAAAATATATATCTTTTTTATTCTTTTTTCTTTTTTGCTGATAGCTCGTGCATAATGCAAAACAAAATTTTTTTTTTTTTTGAAAGATTTTTAAAAAAAAGTTGATACTGGTAAAACAGTAATTACATTAATAATATTGATTCTGACAGATAATGTTAATATTTAACTTCAGCGTCTTTGAATTTTTATTAGCTGAAATATTGTCAGCCATTATTCATTTTTTACTGATATTTTTCCTTTTTAATTTTGTTGTTTTTCTATTACAGTTGTATTATTAGTAGTATTAGTAATAATAATGTTGACTCTTTATTAAATGAAGTATTGACGACAATTATTCATTTTTCACTTTCTCTCATCATCATTTTACTTGCTTTATTATACTTGTATTATATTTGCAATGTTATTTTTATTAGTCAGAGTATTTTCAAACCTTAATTTTTGATTAGTAATTCTTTTGTCTTAATTTTAGTTGCTTTTTTCTTATTACACTAGTAGCATTAGTAGATATAATATTACCTTGAATTTGTATCAAATAAATTGTCAACCATTATTAATTTTTGATTAGTAATTCTCTCCTCTCAATTTTAGTTATTTTTTTCATTGCAGTCTAACAAAAGATGTCTTCCAAAAGCTAAGCAAAGTATTAAGAAACAGTAAAATTTTGTTAGAAACTAAGATAAGAGTACTGAACTGTTACAATTGTACAGTAGGATGCAGCAAATACCATGGACTGAACATGTGATCAATGACAAAATTTTAGTGTTATGGTCCAATATCCTCACAGTTATGGTCCAAGGTTAGAACCAAGGAAGAACAACACAAACAAAAGAGTAGAATAACAAAGATATATTACAACAGAAATATAGTACAAGAAGTTGAAGGTGTTAGTAATGACTGTCCGTCTGGTTTAGTGTGAACTAATATTGTCTCGACTCGTTACACCATTCATTCATTATACCTCTTGAGAGGCGCAGTATTTATAGTGTTAGGAAGAGTCCATTATCGTTATAGGTAAGTTCCCATAACATTTAGTGAAGATGAAAACAAAAAAGACACTTATACTTAGAAATTTCATTCTAAGTTGGAATTTCTAGAGTTCATAATAAGGAAAGAGAGCTTGGAAATTTGACACTCGTAGGACATTTTGAAGACAAAAGAGAGACAGGAAAGCAGTGTATAACCTACCTAACAAGCTTGACTAAATGGGTGTCAGAACGGGGCTTTGGAGAGAAAAGACAAAATTTACTAAGAGCTACAAAAGATAGGAAATTGTGGAGAGTCATGATCACCAACGCCCTGAAGGGACATGGTACATAGAAAAATAAAAATATTATAGAAATTATTATCAGCCATTATTAAAATTTGACATGTATTTCTTTCATCTCAGTTTTAGTGAGTTTTTTTTATTATAACTAGTCAACGAGCTTACTTTTTTTAAAGATTTTGATCCATTCTGTTTAGACATGACTGTAAAATGACAGTCTGAGTAATTCCAATGAAAACCAACTGAAATTAAGATGAAAGCAATATTTTGCAATATTGTTTTGAGAATCATAATATAAATACAGTGTGAAATCCATCCCTGACTTCTATCTATACATTATTTATTATTTATTTACAAATGTCAAGTTTGAAACTGTGCTCTCATTTATAACTACTTACTATTAAAACTGGGAAAAAACAACATTAGTAATAAGCAATTACCAATTACATAAGCACAGTTTCAAACTTGACATTTGTAAATAAAAACCAAGTGCAGATAACTCTTTAAAATGTCTTGGATTCATTAGAGACTGTGTTTATATTAGGAATAAGACCCAACATCTAAAATGATAAAAATTACTATTTTTTTTATTCTGACAAATGCAGGGGATAAAAACAGGTCTAATGAATGTTAAGCTACAAAAGTAGTCTTCCAAAATTCTTTCCCTAGTTTTTATGAGTGAATCAATCAATTTAACTCTTACACTAACATAGCTGTTAGAGATTTTACATAAGTAAATGTAATTTGGCTTTGTTCATTAAGTTAATTGATTTGGAAAAGGTATGTTTGTTTTGTGTGTGTGTGTATATATTTTTATATATATATATATATATATATATATATATATATGCACCAGGAAATTTTTCAAATCAACCATTTGCTCTTGCATGGAGTATTGCTGCCATATATGGTCTGGAGCCCCTTCTGTTTGCCTCGGGGTTCTTGATAAGATCCAGAGACGGATATGCAATATAATTGGCCCTGATCTGGCATCTTGTCTGCAGTCACTCTCTCACAGACGTGTCGTCGCCTCTCTCTGTCTTTTTTACAAATACTTTCATGGCAATTGCTCTGATGAGCTGCTTTTACTGGTTCCTAGACTTCACGAATTCAAGCATCCTACGAGGCTAGCATCCCGCTCTCACCCTTTCACTGTTGAAACTGTTAAAGGTAGCCGTCTCTTCTACTCCAATAGCTTCATATCTTGCACCTCTCGCCTGTGGAACTCCCTTCCCTATTTCTGTTTCCCTGATAGTTATAATCTCCAACTATTCAAATGTAATGTCAATCAACATCTCCAGTTCCCTTGATCTATCCACTATCCTTCTCCTCATCCTTTCCTCTATCATTCCTATCTGCTCTCGCTCCAAATCCTCTATAACCCCTTGTGTGCTAGGTGTGTAATGCTTAATATATATATATATATATATTGTGTATTTGGGCAGCAATCCCTCTTTTATACAAGTTTCATTGACTGACAAGGTACTGTGATTAAACATTTTTTTAATCAAGTTCACCCCAAGCAAAGGAGTAAAGCCTCAATGGATTATGGTAAGGAGGTTAGTGGGTGTGGAGGAATTAGAAAATAGAAACATTACTAAAGGTTTAAGGAAAATAAGTAATTCAGAGGATATTAGATAGCAATTATCATTGCATTTAAATTTTTGAATATTGGCTTTAAAGCATGGCGCTGAAAGGGAATTCCACAAATTAGAAAAGAAACTGTTAGCATAGAATTTATGGTTACATCTAGCCAACTGAACCTCATTGCCAGTCTAGTACTGCAATTAAATTGATAAAGAAGAGGTACCTTAGCGAAGAGCTCATCTGAACAATGACCATGAAAGTATTTGTAGAAAAGGAACAGGTTAGCAATTTTATGGCAGTGGGAAAGTGACTGAAGCCAAGATGTCAAACTAGAACCAATAATATTGCTGATTCTTCTTTGGAATTTATCAAGGAGTTCTAGGTATATAGTAGGAGCACTAGGCAGTGATATTCTAAGCATGGATGAATGGTAGACTTATAGATATATAAGATAGATTTTGTAGAGAAAGATTGCTAGGTATTTTCTTTGCTGAACATTGTGTGTAAAAACTGTCCAAATGTTCTATGGATCCAAGTGCTTTTGGCTAAACTATTAGACATTATCAAGGATATTTGTAGAAAAAATAGAGGGAAGCCATGTCATGTTGGTAAGAAAGGGACTAAAGTTAAGATGCCTAATCAGGATTGATAACATTACAGACCCTTCTTTGAATTTTCTCAAGAATCTCAAGATGTATAGCAGGAGCAAAATACCAGATATGGCAACAGTATTCAATGTCTGAGTGAATGGTAGATTTATAAATGTCCGAGATGGATTCTGATGAGAAAAGATTTTTGGGCATGACACATTGAACCAACTTTCCTTGCAGTTGATGTAGCAGTTGATTTGATATAATTGCTCTGCTTCATGGAAAACTGAGGTCATGAAGGCAGAGTGTTGCTCTACTGATGTCAGGCAGAAAAGGTTCTCTGTGGTGATAAAATGAAAGCAGTTTTATTTTGGAGGCATTAAATTTTGCCACCCATTTCTTGCCCCAGGTAACCACTGATTAAAAGTCATCTTCAAGAGCAGTTGTCAGGTTTACTTTCTTATATATGTATGTATGTATCTCAGATCATAGTTTGATGAGAACCTATTTTAACACACACACAGACTGACCAACCACTGTCCACAATGTACTTGCAGAAAATAACACCATAATAACCTCATCCACATGTAAAAAAAAAAAGATTAACAATAACGGAAGCTTTAATAATAAAGAAGAATCCAACTCTCAATAATATGAACATGAATATAACATGCTGACCATGTTCGTAAATTGAAAAACATTCCTTTCCCTAGAGAGAAACACATTATATATATATATATATATATATATATATATATATATATATAAATCATAAATGTATATATGTATTTTTTTTATTCCAGCTCAGAAAATGACTGAAATCACCATTAATTACCCTCTGATCTAGGTCAAGTATCTCAAGTTCGTTAATGAAGGCAAATAATTAATTACCAAAATTTTGCTACATTTTTTTCTCCCCTTTGCCGTTTCAAGTGCCATAGCGATTGATAATCATGTTATTTTTACAAGTCTATAAAAGCAAATCCATAATGCACGAATTGGCCAGAGTCCAGACCAAGTAACTAAAAGAGATGTCATGGGCTCAGATGAAGGAAGCAGAAGGTGGCTTTCAAGTTTTTAATTTAACAACTGCCATCAAGATTTATTTTTTAAACAGTGAAAAGTTTACTAGTCATCAAAATATTTAAACAATCATCTTGACAACTGGAGTTAGTTTGGCTCCAAGCAAGAAACTATATTTTCACACAATTCAAAGAACTCTTGAAAGCACTAATTAATTTTCAAAAGGACACATTCTCATTAGCCAATTTGGCAATCAATAATAGCAGACATTCCTTGTATGTTGTTTTTTTTTATTTTTTTTATTTATTTATTTATTTTTATTATTGTTTATGGCTCTGTGGTTAAACTATTTGGCTTGTATTCAGAAGGATATTTATTTTTCATTTCTTTTTGTTCTTTTCCGTTTCTATCTTCTTAATTCCTGTTCTTTTATTGAACTCACTCCTTAATATTTCTCATATTATCTAACACTCAGTAGCCCTTTGCATCTTAGTGGCTTTATTGCCTTGCTTGGAGTGAAATAATTTTTAAAAACTCATACTTAAACTCATTCATCAAAATTGTTCGATAGAGGTAAATATCTTTTACATTTTTGGTGCATTGAAATGGACAAAGCAACAGTCTTTATAAGAATAAAATCATGGTTGGTCAATGGTGATTCCATCATTATTTTTTAGGTGGTACTGCAGAATGATTTGTTAGCAAGCTGATCTCATGAGTGGTGACTTAGATCCTCATTGGTCTCATCTCATTTTTGTAATGATTGTCTGTTTAAACTAATCAAAGTAAATGTACATTATTATTATTAATCCTTTTATTTTTAACAATGTTGTTCACCCCTGAACAAGGCTCAAGAACTACTTAAGGTAAAGAGTTACAGAGTAAGAGGCACAGTTTATGAGGATATGTTAGGGAAGATAATGGTTGACCCTAGACTTGAGCAGGTTAAGTATGTAGTGAATGGGGAAGCATGCTTTTCAAAGTCAGTTCCACAAAGCAACAGTTCATGGGAAGAAGCTTGAGTAGAACTTACATCTCACCAATGAGATACAAAGGGAATGAGGGTAGTTTGCTATAATGTGTGTGGCCTGATTGGTCTTATCTGTGAAGGCTAGAACTGGTGCAACTAAGAAATGTTGTTCATCTGCAAACATTTCATGGATATCATGATAGAGCAGCAAGAAACTTGCAATGTTTCATCTTCATTATTTGTTATTTTTTCTACATTTCAAATCATTTTCTTGGTTTCCAGTAAAAGATTAAATATCACTTGTTCAATGAGTACTTTCAGCTTTCATAATCTGCTATGTATTTTGTTATATACCATACCTATGAACACTATTATGTTCCAATCCTCATAAATATTGTAAGTGAGGGTAATATGTTGTCTAAGTAGTCCACCACTAGCAGTGGTTTACCTACTTCATTCCACTGGTGAGTATTGTATTTTGTTGATGTTATAAAGATTGCCATTTCATTTCCAAACTCCATTTTTGTTATTCCTCATTCAGTAACCCTTCTTAGGTTACAAGATATTTAGAGATGCTTGATAAAATCCCAAGAATCTGCAATGTTATTGGGCCTGACCTGGCACTTCAGCATCAATCACTTTCCCATTGCCATAATGTAGCTTCCTTGTGTCTTTTCTATAAATGTTTTCATGTTAATTTTTCTGATGAGCTTTTTGCTTTGGTCCATCAACTGAAAACATTTAAGGGCAGTACTAGATTGGCAGCTAGGTCTCATCATTTACAGTTGAAATTGCTAAATGCTAACTTAATTTTATATGATTACAATTTTTCTCTTGTACTTCTCACTTGTGGAATCCTTTTGGCTTCTTGCTTTCCAGTCAAGTTTGATTTTCAAAAATTTAAATGCTATGTCAATCACTATCTTCTGTCTTATTAATTTTCATTCTTTTATTGTTCTCTCTCTTTAATAATGTTTTTTATTTCTCATGGTTTCACAATGAGTAACTCTGTACATCTTAGTGACTTTAATGTCTTGCTTTGGGTGAAATATTTAAAAAATAATAAGCCATTATCAAATAGGTCTTTTTTTATGTGCTTGTTTCTTTTTTTTTTTTTTTATTTTAAGTACTTATTTGAAGAATAGTCAGTGAGGAGTATAATGAATATGCCATTGAAAAAGTTGGTTAAATAGTAAAGCTTTTATAATAACTTTAAAATTATCATTGCTAGTATTTATTGTTATGTACCTTTATAATCTCTCATTGGAAGTTAAATAAAGCTGGTCCTTATGATGAGATTTATAAATATATGCAATTATCTGTTAAAATCTCTGCATGCAATGCATCATTATATCCCTTTCTGCTTGAGCTGAGAAGTCCATAATTCACACCATCCTGGGTATGACAAACTACATCCACGTCCTGGGTAAGACGATAAACTACGTCCAACAGCAAAGCTTCTGATCAAGAGGTTTTGAGGAGTGTGGAACCACCTCTTAATTGCTGGTGTTTCCAGGACTGCTTTGACCTGGGCTGGTAGGGTCACAGCTATGGGAAAATAGTTACCACCTAAAAATGTAAAAATAGGTTTTAATACCAGAAACACTTTGTAATAAAAAAAAAATATTATTACCAACAATAATTTTTGAAGGAAAAAATTATCAGCAGCAATACTTAATACTAGTAGGCATAGAATCCCCAATATTCACTACATGCCAAGAGAAATTTACAGTGAAACATATACTGTTAGAGTGTGGAGATTTTGATTGAGTGCGAACAAAATATTACCAAGTGAGTAATTTAAAAAACTTTTTTTATGAAAATAAAACCATCCAAGATTGTAAATTTCATAAAAGAAGTCAGATTGTACTAAAAAACATGAGTAATTGAAAAATGGTCCAAATATATACGTATACATACACACCTTTTTTTACCAAACTATCGCTATGAAAATATTTCAAAAATTTTGTTGGCATTAAATGACCCACTGAGGTTGATATATCATAAAACAAAACCAACCAACCAACATCCATAATTCACAGGCTTGTATATCTGATTGTCAAAATTTTACAGTAAGAACTCTTTGCCATCTGTCAAAAATTAAAGCTGTAATTGTTTCTGTTGTGGATTCAGGGATGAAATCCGGTCTCAAATGAATGACAAATGCAGGAATGAAATATAATAAATAAATGTATTGACATAATAATACAATTGGTAATGCGGTTAGTAGCAGTAATAATATATATATACAGTCTGGGAAATTCAGTATCGAAGTATGACTTCCTTCTGAGTCTATGTGCTCGCAACTGTGACTCCTACAAAGCAGTTACCTCACACTCTCATTCTCTCACTGTATCACTTCCAGGTATTCACCAGCAGCAGTACAAGTATACACTGGGCGAGTCCACTTGTATAAAAAAGGGGTGGACCCCTTAAGTTTCATTTTAATTTCACCCACTCTAAGGCTCGAGAGCTACCCAATCCAGAATGGTAATGCTGTTTGAAGTGTGTAATATAAATGGAAGAGATAGTGATAGGAAATGAAGATTATGAGGATAAGGACGAAATATATACAATTGATCTTTGACTTGAAGAAATCTGGATTGAAATATCCAGTGGAATAACCATGCAGGACCCTGTTCTACAAAGTGACAGCTTCTTATGTTTGAAACACAAGAAATGAGAATGATTCAACATTGTGGCATTGTCTGTTCTAGCTTAAAGGCTTACAAACATATCACGTTGAAACACCAGTTCTTGTATGATCAACAAAGTTAAGTAACATTGAGCCTGATCAGTATCTAAATAGGTAACTATCTGGAAATACCACTTGGATGTGCAGATGGAGTAGTGGACAATGACTCAGAATTGGAGATCGGGAGAGCTGAGTTTCAATTCCAGTCAGATTCATTCTATTCATTTATGTGGAAATACCCTTTGGGAAAGATATGAATTCAGCTCTTATCCCCACCAGCTATGGGTTAATTAGTGGGAATTGTATGAGTAAATCATTATTATCTCCAAGACATTCTCACAATATAAAAATATTTCTGGCTGTAAATAACTTGCAAAGATTTGATAAGCTGTATAAAAGAAATCAATCAATAAACCTGACTGTAAAAGTCTGAACTGGGGCAACTAAAGAAGGGATGTCATCTGAACATTTGCCGTGGAAATAGTGATTGATTAGTGACAGGCTTGTACTGTTGCATCTGTGGGAAAAACATTGCAGAGTGGGGGGGGAAAAAAACAAAAAAACAAGTAAACAATTTTGAATTATTTTAAGGCTGGAAAGTGAGGATTGAGTTGATCCAGCCCAGATATGGTGGTAATAATCCATTTTTAGTCTAACCTGACTCTTACAGTATTTACATTAGTCGGACTGTTGTCCTCCTCTTTGTCGCTATATTTGTCACAATGTTTCGCCGTTGTGCGCTCGCCTTCTTCAGGTGGTTGGAATTTCGAACTGAACCCTTTATTTCGATCACTGGGGTAGACTGTTCTAGTTCCACGTGCCATGTTTGATGGATGTCAGTTATCAGTTATCTCCTGCTAATTTTCCCTCTGAAAGTTCTCCACTAAAATTCCAACCAGCTGAAGAAGGCTGGAGCGTACAACGGCCGAAACGTTGTGACAAATATGGCGACAAAGATGAGGACAATAGTCCGACTAATGTAAATACTGTACATAATTCCTCATCTCAGAAATATAGACAGACTAACCTGACTCTTGTAAAGATAAAGCATGGCACGTGTCAGATGCATCTTAAAGTGATAGAATGAGCCAGCCATTAGCAATGGATCATATATATGAATTCCAGTTGATATTTAAAATGGTAAGGAATATTTATGAAAAAAAAACCAAAACTATAATTACATTTTTTTTTTAATGCCATACCCTTTCAGAATGTAAATGCTCATGGTTTTCCATACCTTCCTTTTATTTAATATCTATAAATTGTCATAACTTCTTGGAAAATATAGTGGCATCACTTTCCTTTTTTTTCTTTTTTGATAGTAGTCCTGCTCCTAGACTGGTTGCCACTCAAAGATAGAGAGGCCCATATACACTGCTATTTAACCCATATTTTGGAGAAGAATAAATGTATTCATACCTTTCCCAAAAGCAATAGTGTGTACTGAATGCAACAGACTAGACCAGAACTTGAACTCAGGCTGCTAATTCAATTTTTTGTGCTGATGGTCATTCTGATATCTGAACCTTCATGTAATTATGCTGTGTCCCTTCAGGATGCGAACATTAATTTTGCCTGTTCATCATCCTTCCCAATCCATTTACACAAACTCGTTAAGTCATGAACTGTTTTCTTCTGTCCCTCTTTTCAATTTTGTCTTTTTGTTTCTCCCAAACCCTGTTCTGCCATCCATTTACTCAAGTTCACTAAATATGTTATGCATTGTTTTCCTCTGTCCCTCTTGTCTTCAATCAGCCCTGTGGATATCAGATTCTCCAAGTCTTCTTTCCTCATTATGTCTATTAAAAATTTTTAATTTCTCTTTCTGATTTTAAGTATAAATGTCCTTTTTGTTTGCATTTTCCATAAAACTTACTCACAAATTCAATTCATGGTATTCTCAGCATCCCTCTGTAGACCCTCATTTCTGTTGCCTCAAGTTTATTGATATTAATTTCTTTTTAAAAATATTTTAGCATTATTTTGATTTTTAATAATAGTTTAATCATTTTTAAGTTTCCAGTTTTTATGAAATTTTGACACAAATTTCAGCCCCTTCATATTTATATTAATTAAAAACAGGATTCCTTGGAGAATTTAAATGATGAATTTGTTTTTACCAAACAGAAACACAATTTACTGAAGATCTACTCTGAATTGTAAAATAAAAAATGCTATAAAATTAGGACATTGTTTAATTAGAAAAGGTTTTAAATAAGTTATATTATGGATACTACTGTCTTAAGGAAAAAAGATTTTTGGATGAATGATGAATTTTTACAAGAATTTTCATTTTTTTAAAATTTTAATTAAAAAACTTTATCAAGTTTTAAATCTTTTAAAATTCTATATTAATTTCAACGTTTTAGATGATATTATTATTAAGTGAAAACTATATTTATTCAAATAAAGATTCAGAAAAGTATTTTTTATTTTTGGGAGATTTTTTTAATAAAGAGATTTATATTATGATCAAAGGCAACTAAAAAGGGAGCTTATCAGCTATTTCAGCAAAAAAAATCTCCTTCAATTTAAATTAGTCTTTAAAATACAGCAAAGCATTTTGATTATTGGAAATATTATATTTAATCTATTAGCTTGAAATTAAATCTAAAATAGAAGCTTCAAGAAAGATTTTTCATTTTTAAAAATAATTTTAAACCATACGAATTGCATTTTTTTGTAAAAGTCCCGACTTAACATATAATTAATTGCATTATAAGATTATTATGAATGATTTCAACTTGAATTTAAACTTTGTCCAAGTGCTTCCTGATGTAATCTTTTTGTGTTTTTATTTTGTTTTATATAGTAAAATTTTATGAAAATACTGGATGATGGCAAAGAAGTTGGGGAAATGTAGGCTTATGTCTATCGCAATGGCATTAGTGTGAATATAAACAATCTCAATTAGAATTTATACTCAGTCTGACAGTTTTGTTTTCTATACTAAAATTTTTTCCAAACACTGGGTGATGATGAAAGTGACAAGAAAAAGTGGGTTTATGCCTTTCTATAGTCATTATTGTGAAGTGAACATAGACATTCTCAGAAAGAGTTTGAACTTGATTTATTGATTTTATATTAGGTTTCCATGATTTTTATATCAATAAAGACATAAGATTCTATTCATTGGTAAGATACTTTCGATCATTAATCTGTGGTTTGAATGATTAAAATGTTCCAAAAAGTGGAATTTAATTTCAAATTTCACTGGAAGCTGCTAGTTTCTTAATTTTCTGTGCTGCTTGAAGCGTATATTGATCCAGACTGTTGGAATAAAAAAAAATAAGGCAACAATAAGATCAAGTTAAACCACTCTTGAAATAATAATCATGAAATAGCCTTATTAACAGAAACAATAATGTGTTTTATACTCTGTGTAAGAAACCAGAAAATGCCTAAAGCCAATGTTAAAAAGCTTAGGGAGAAATTTAAGTGATCTATTTTACATGCACAACATTACCATTCTCCCAAGATTATAACATATCTCACCAGCCCAGATGAATTATTTTCATACTGGCTCATAAAGTGAGCTGGGGGTGGAGGTAATGTTTTAAGAAAGCAAATCATCTGCACTCTACAACCAAACAAACCCTCTTTTCCTGATACTACCCAATACATTGATAAGAAGTGATAGAAATCCAAACCTACTGTGGCCAGTTCTACTCTAAAGTAGAAACATGTTCAGTTGCGATTATTCTTTGATCTCTCTTGTAGTCGGGTGGTACTTGTGCAATGGCCACTATCACCTCCTCCATCTTCCACGTCCCGGTATCTATGTCAAAACTGAGATATTCACTTAGTGTAATCTTCTCTCTTGCAGATGTAAGTATGCTTCAGTGCCTTCTCTGAATATACTTTCAAGGCAACAAGAAGAATTGCATCTTGTCCCATTTTGTACAAATGATGAGGAAAGTCTTCCTAGACGTCTGTTCCTATGTCCTTCTGTCCATCTATCCCTCAATTGGCTCTGTTGTCTGTTCTTTTTCTTTTCTGTTTTGGCCTGAAATATCATTTTCTAGCAGAAAAGAAGATAGTGGGTTTGAATGGCGGGCGGGATTTGTAGGGTGGTGGATAGGATTTGTTGAGTCGGTGGCAGTTGGGTGTAGTGAATCATAGGCTGGAACAGAAGAAATCAAAGAGAAGTAATGAGTGCAAAGAAAAGATTTATTCAACATCTATTGTGTGAGTCTACGGCGTGCTGATTAATTTGTGGTGTTGTTTAAGAAGGTTGGGAAGAAGGAAAGAGATAAAAAAGAAAACGGTGAAAAAAAAAAAAACCCCAAAAAAACAAATAAATAAAAATAATGAACTGATGAGAGAGGAAGAATAAAAAAAAGTTTTGCTTAAGTCCAGACTGATCCTGAGTTTATCCAAGATGAAGATGACTAAACTCATTTCAGTATGTCAAAATCTCAGGAAAAGTTTCTATGAATTATTTTAACATTTTTTTCTTTTATTTCTGTTTCTTCCATTTTTTTTTTCCTCTCATTTGGGTTTCATTTATTCTATCATTCTCTGTATTATTTTGTTTATTTCTTTGTACTTTTTGCATCTTTCTTCTCTTCCCCCCCATTTTCTAAGTTTATTTTTTCTTTCTTTTATTCATTTTCACCACTAAATATTTTTCTTTCAGGTTTTTAAAAAAAATTCTGTTCATTTACATTCTTTCATTTTTTTTTTTATTTTAACTACAATTTTTAATTCATTCTTTTTTTCACTCACTTTTAATGTTTTTTTCTATATTCCTGCTTCATTCATTAGTTTATTTTACTCTTTGTTGCTGCTTTCATTCTAACCATATCTTCCTTCTTTAAAACCTTCTTTCCTCTCATTTTCTACTTTTATGTCTCCTTACTTATTCTTTCTTTTTCCTACTTCTTCAGGTCTATTCTTCTTGCCATTATTCTTTTATTTCTTTTTGTTTTATTCTTTCATTCACCCTTTCTTTTTCTTGTCATGACGTCTGTTCCTTTTCTCTTTTCATCTTGACACTTTTTTCTTTACTTCTTTCATTTTCTTACAACCTTATAGGTATAGTGTCTGATGGTTTTTGGCATCTGAAGTTTGGATTAACAAATCTATAGGAAGATGATAATCTCACTTGAAAAAAAAAACTGGGAATGTCTTTGGGGCTGTATTTAAGAAGACCATTCAACCAGGCATAAATGTATTTTATAGGCTGTTCTAAACTGAGGTTTCAGTTCAACTCCATCATTTGGAGCTTCTTATGTGGATTTTCCTTATATTTATATATATATATATATATATATATATATATATATATATATATATATATATATATATATGAGGCTGCATCTTTACCATTCTGATGTAATCAGCTACCGATGACTCCCTATTGATAAAACATGCATGGCTTAACAATAAAGATCTTGATTAATAATCAACTGGTTCACATATCCTCCAAGCAGCATGTTTGTGTTTTTTGAATCTCCAAATGTTTTATATTTTTTTTATGGTGCCATTATATTTTCATTAATTTATACTTCATGATCAACATGGAACCTAAAGTAAAAAGTAAAAAAAAAAGTAAAAAAAAAGGTGATTGTTCAATTTGAAAAGCAGGAAACAAGAAAAATATATCCGTCTATTTACTTGCTTTGTAATTTAAATTAATTATGGAATAGGCATTTTTATTTAATTTTCAAAGAAATATTTACATAACTTTCATGTCTGTGTCATTTAAAAATGGATAACTTCTGATTTTTATATTGTACAACAGGGGGATTAATTGTCTGACACCAATTACAAAATTTTAATAGTGTAAAAATGATACTGATTCATCATATATTTTTGCAGTACTTAAGTGAAAGCTTGTTGGTGAATATAACAAAGATTATATTTAGAAGGTAAATGTGTTTGAATAGAAATCCAAACTGTCTTCATTATTAAAAAAAAAAAAAAGACCAAAGAAATCAAATCGGTTATTTAAACACAGCAACTCATTAAATATAATGTTTATCTGTATACTATATATTAGTATATATATATATATATATATATATATATATATATATATATATATATATATATATTTTATATATATAGTGATTTTCCATAGCTTAGATGTGGCAGAAGACCGAAATTAGGGGCACCCAGTGAGGATCTAACTCATGACTCAGTCATCATTATTCTAGCAAGACAAACTTGCTAACCAAAAACACCGCCTCAAAGGTGCCCATATATATATATATATATATATATATATATATATATATATATATATATATATATATACATATATGTATGTGTGCATATGCTTTGCATATATATATATATATGATAAATGTCTATGTATCAC
>CAHIKZ030002700.1:505000-600000 GCA_903632075.3 Acanthosepion pharaonis | reverse complement strand
ATATTTTCTGTTTTATATATAGGATGATTATGTATGTTTGTGTATATAATTTTTTTAAAACATGTATGTGTATATATATAATGTATGTAATAAAAAAAAAAAAAAAAAAAATATATATATATATATATATATATATATATATATATATGTATGTGCTTATTTATATAATATGTATGTGTGTATATTTATACATATATCTTATATATATCTACATATAGTACGTATATGTGTGTAAAAAATATATATAGTATGTATATGTGTGTATATATATATAAAGGTTACATATAGTATGTTTATATATATATCAGTAGTATGTATGTCCAATATTATATATTTGTGTATGTTTATACCTGTATGTATAGTATTTTCTGTTCATATTTATATATATATATAGAATATAGTGTATGTATGTTTGTGTATATATACGTAGATAGTAAGTATTTGTTTATATATATACATAAAAACGCATAGCGGTATTTGTCTCATTGTTGTGTATATATATATATACATATATATATATATATATATATATATTGTTTGTATATAGCACGGAGATGTTCTCCAGTACCTCTATGTCTTTGGCATACAGTGAATTTTTATTATAGACTGTAATTATATTTTAATTAAGTTTCTTTTTATAACAATGATTTTCTTCAGTGTAATTGGCATTATTAAAGTGGTAGTGATTAAACAATGAGAAAGAAACTGGCAGACACAACTGCCTCTTTCCACAAGGTTTTCAATGCTTATAAATGTATTAAATTAAATTTCTGATGTCCATGCTGAAATTAATAAGCATCAAATTAAGGTGCTATATTAAGAGAGTATCTGACATTTAATTAGCCTGTCAGTGAGATCTAGAATACATTGACTGCATCTGTTGGAGAAGCAAAGTTCCCTCCTACAAAAGGGGGCACATTTCAGATGGATGCTAGCAGACTCAGCCAACCAATGTTTGCCTATAGACACAAGTATATTATGAAAACTCAGTATCAAACAACCCAACAAATGTTGATATGTCATAAAATCAGCCCACCTAACATTTAAATCTACATCAAAATGAGAGCTTTTAACTCTGTTAAATTATAATAAAGGACTTCAAGAAATATATATATGAGATGAGAGACAAAGTGGAAAAGCTTATAAATGTCACACTTTGCCTCAATACTTTTTTCAAGGCTTTTTCAGGTTGGAATGAAAGATAAATTTATGTGTATGGGAAACATCGTAGGAATTTTGTGGAATATAGGGGCAGTAAATTAAAGTACCTTATCACATCTAATGACCAGTAACAAAGTATCTGTTTCGTATATATATATATATATATATATATAGTAAATACACATATACCTACGTTTGTAGTGCAACTTAGTTTCATGGTTTATCAATTCTTCAGGCACATATGGTAATTGAACCGCTTATTACAGTTGGATATTTTTTTACATTTTGGGGGTGAATTAACAGAGAAGATCCGAAAAATGCTGCTAACTTAGTCTACTGTCTTTAAGTCAAAGAGAAAGCAATGACTTCTTGAAACTGAGTTTGAATATGAAATTTCAACCCTATTATCTACTTTTCAGAATAATTTATATTCCTAACTCCATTCTTAACTAATAACAGTAATTGGTTCAAGATTTTAAAAAAAGTAACATTTCTCATTACACCACAATGTGTAGTGTTGCCTAAAATTAAATATAAGATATAAAATTGTTCTTTTCTGAAATTCATCTGAACATTGACAGATGCAAGGGAAAACAGATAAGAATGATTTGAGAAATCTATACAAATTACTCATTCATAAGACTTTTCTTAAATTATGGCTGTGCTTATTTTCTTTTAATAATCCTACAGTTAAATTGAAAATAAAACTGTGATGTACTTACCATTCATCTTTGTGCAATTCTGAATTAGTTTTTAAGTGATTTTGTAAATTTCCATGTTTATGATAAATTTTAGGTTTTATGCTCATTATAAAAGTGCTCTTCATTGTCTCTTGTTCTTTTGCAAAATGTTTAACACCCTATTGTTCTAAGTTTTTTTTTTTTATGTCATTTTCATGGTGTTTCTTTAATCTCTCTTAAGTATATGCATTCCTGGACTGCCTCCAGTTCTTCATCTATCTTTATGATATTTCACAGAAAGAATCAGTTATTTTTATTATATTTATGTTTATTTTGCAACCTCCATTATGACTTCCCTATTTAGCTCATTTATTATTTCTTGTAAATCATCCAACGATTCAGATATTAGTAAAATGCTGCCAGCAAATCCTTGAAGGTTTACATATTGTCTGAGTATGTTCATCACTTCTTAGTTAATATTTAGAAAGATAATTTCAAGATTTGTATATTTTTATAAATTGATATTTTCAAGACATTGTGAAATCATATCCTATTGCTCCAATCTTTATTTTATGAGCTTTTGTGCTGTCAAATTTTTGCAGTCCTGTTACATTGTATATATAATTTTTTGTTAATACCTTGCTCTTATAGTGAGTTAAAGACTGAAGACTGTCATACATTCTAATAAGTCAAATGACTTTTCACAGTCAACCTCTGCTAAATAAACTGCATTGGCATGATGCAGTATAGGTCTAGTGTAGGTGATCATTACTGCTATAATGCATTCAAACCTTACTAGATGACCTAGACAAAATTCTACATTAAATGATGAAACAACTCACACCTTTATTTTAAAAGTGGAATTACTATTTCTAGGTTTATGCTTTCAGATATTTTTCTTTTCTGTATGCATTGAGTAAATAGTTGTGCTAATTCTTTGTAAAATTCTTTTGCCTCTTTCAAAAGGTCTGTTTCTATGCCATCTTCCCCTGGTGCTTTTCCGCATTTCATATTTAACTTTCAGTGCAGAAAATTGCTGATTATCTGTGTAGATTACAGATCAGGGAGAGCAGCATGCCATTCAGCAGTGAAAAGAACTTTTGGAAAAAACAGTTTTCTTTTTCCTGAGCATTTCTTATACATCGTCCAGGTTCATCTTCCTTTTTTTTGTTTCATTTATGCTGTTGATTCTTCTTTTATATGCCATGTTCCTTCAGGATGTAGTCTATCATGGATCTCCACATCTTCCTGTTCCTTGTAGCTCTTAATAACTTTTGTCTTTTTGTTATCTCTCTGAAGCCCTGTATATTACATGCTGCTTTCTTTTATCCCTCTTTCCCTTAATCTGTCCTATGAGTATCAGATTTTCCAAACCTTCCTTCCTCATTATGTGCTCCAGAAACTTCAACTACCTCTTCTTGATGTTAAGCTTCCTTTTTGCTTTCATTTTTAAAACCTCATTGTTGTTCACATATTCAGTACATGGTATCCTCAGCATCTGTCTGTGCAACAACATTTCTGTTGCTTCACGTCTCTTCATCTTTAAGGACATTGTCCAGCATTCACTGTCATATAGGAGAACAGGTATGTTACAGTTCAGTACACTTTTCTTTGTTTCTTCCTCTTAATACTCTGCTTAGCTTTTGGAATGCATCTTTGCCCATTCAAATGTGCTTTCCGATCTGTGTCACATTTTCTATCCTCTGTTCAAACACTTCTGAGATATTTAAATTTTTGTACTTGTTTGATTTTAGTATTTCTGATTTGTAATTTGCATTTTGAGCTCATCCTTTTGCTGCTGTTGGTTAGCTGACTCCCAAGAGGATATTTCCCCAATCATTACAATCTTAACCTGTTCATGTCTAGAGTTAGCCTTTATTGTTCCCACATATCCTTATAAACTGTACCTCTTACTCTGTAACCTTCTACCTTGAGTGGTTCTTGGGCCTTGTACAGGGTGGACATAATTGTAAAAAAAATGCTGAGGTTATGTTCTATTATTAGTTTGTCCATTTTGTAGTCTTTAGTTATGCTTTGAATATTATATATGTATATTTTCAATGTGTGTGTGTATTTCCAAATATTTGCACATCTACAAAACATTTAAATTGTTCAAAGAAGCTTTAAATAAACATTTCTTGAGTATAAATATATAGACAGTCTATAACAATTTTTTAAAAGGGATAAAATACTCAAATATTAAATATTTAAAAACATAACTAAAATCTGTTTTGTATGCACTTATATTTTTCCTTGACAGATGCATGTAAATATACATATATATATACATATGAATTTGTGAATGTTGAAATCTGCATGCATAACCAATGTAGATATCTAATGACAGGAAATATCATTACAAGGTTCTTGAAAACTTATGTAAGATGACCTATGTATGTTTCAAAATGAAGGCACATCCATCATACTTTTATATATATATATATATATATATATATATATATATATATATATACACACACACACACCTGCACATCAGGTAGGCCTTTACATTAATGTTTATTTAAATATATATATATATATATATATATATATATATATATGGGTGCATGTGTAGGTACGTGTACACAGAATTGTTTACTTTATCGTTTTTTTAAATTTTTTCTTTTCTTTTATTTGTCTATCCTTTTTTTTCTTTTTTTTCTTTCTTCCTTTGTCTATCCTTTTTTTCTTTCTTCTTTTGTTTATCTTTTTTTTTCCCTTTTGTCTCTACTCTTTTCTTTTCTCTATTCTTTTGTCTAACCAGAAAACCCTCTATGAGGAGAGGAGAGTTTAGACTTTGAACAATGAGTGATATATTCCTTGTGGCATCAAATAAGCACTGGGTGAAATGTGAAAGATGGGGACAAGGGACTGAAAGTGCTGGGATCAGGGCAGCTAGAAATTGGAATGGGATTGGAAAGTTGGCAGAATCCCTGAGATGAACAAGGGGAGAATAAAAAGCAAAAAAATGATAACAAAGAAAATTTTTACAAAAGTGTGAATAAAAAAAAAAAAGTAGAAAGGGCTGCTGAGAAGGAATAAACAGTGTTTGAAGAAAGGATAAAAAAAAAAAAAAAAATCTATGATGACCCCTAAATATATATTGTGTGCATATGCATATATATTTATATGCACACACACACACACACACACACACACTCATACCTACAAACGAGTGTGTGTATATATATATATATATATATATATATATATATATATATATATATATAGTTTCTGCAGGCAGAGGGGTAGTTTGATTTGGAGGGTCATGGGGCTTAAGAATTATAGAATAAGGGAGGCAAAGAGAGTGATTGGGATCAGTGGTAGGCACTCTAGTGAGATGAAAATGAATGAAATTGTGGAGCTTTTTTAAAAGTGAAAGCAAAAAAATCTGTGCTTTGGTATCAATGGATGACCTGCTGTGTAATTCTGCGTTTCCTTCACTGTTTTTTTTTTATTAAAATTTTGTTTATTTTTTTCTTTACATCACTAGCAGGCAGATAAGAAACGTTTTTTCTTATCTCTACTTATGTTGTTGTGCTTTTTGTCTTTTATTTCTTTCTTTTTCCTTTTCATTCTTACCAGTTTGTCAGTTTCTTTCCTTTATACACACACACACACATTATATATATATATATATATATATATATATATACACACACCTTTAATATATTCTTTTTTTCTTCTTTCTAATATGAAAATCTATTTTATCTTTCTTTTCCTTCATTCTTTCTGACAACCAGTATTTACTTTGTCCTTTTTTCTTTTAAAACTTTTCATTCATTTCCAATATGCTAGCACTTCCTTTTCTTTTATTTCATTGATTTGTTTTATTCATGAGCAAAAAAGAAACCTATAAAACTATTTCATCAACAAAATTTTTGCAAAGTTGGCTTTTTATTTTAATATATATATATATATATATGCATGTATTTAGGCAGCATATTTTTATTCAAACAGGTTTTGTTAAATGATTTAAACGTACCAATTTATTTTGGTTGAGATCCATTCAAGCTCACGGATTAATTTCTTGGTAGCTTTAGAAAATTGATTAAGAAAAATTTCCTTTCAAATCGTTTTTATTTTCCCAAGTACTTTCAGAATCATCTGAGACCATTATTTAACCAAATATATTTAACATATATATATATATATATAATTTTATATGTGCAGTAAATTACATTTAAGTACGTTATATATACTTAAATGAAGTGTATCTGGTCTTGATGATTTCAGTTACCTAGTTTAAAATTTACACTTTTATCCATTTATTGGCAGGTTCCCATACATAGTGCAGTGAATAGAATGCTGGTCTGACAAGCCATTTATAGTAAGTTCATTTCTCATTACAAATTCCTTGGTCATTCAATTGGTCTTATGTCTGCTTGACTTGGATGAGTTCAACTTAATCACTATCAATTTTACTCTGGGCGTGTTATATTTCTTTCTCTCTTTCATATATATATATATATATATATATATACACACACACACACACACACACACATCTACATCGCACATTTAGTTCTGGTGTTAATATTTATTTTAAATATAAAATATATATCCCATCTATTTTAAATACAGTACTATGAGGAATAATATGTATTTTATTTATTATATATATATATATATATATATATATATATAGAGAGAGAGAGAGAGAGAGCGAGACAGTGTAGACATAAAAATCATGACTGTATGGCAATTGGAGTCAGTTTAGACAATTTGTCTGATAGACACAATGATGTGTTAAACTGACAGTCACCATGCTGTGTTGATTCTCGCACTAGTTAAGTTGGCTGGTCCACTTGTAAACTTTTTTGGGTGGGGGAATAATTTATGGATATTAGCATTCATTAGACATCCCTCAAGCCACAATATTTGTCAGACTTGAAAAATATTTTATCATTTACTCAATATATGATTCAGAGTTAGAATATAAATTGTATGTGTGTGTTTGTGTGTATTGTTTAAAGTTTGTTATATTTATTGGGGAAAAGTACTCAGTATCAGAGATAATGTTTATATTAGTACACAGTCCAATCAGTCTTTGATTTCTTAACTCCTTCCCTGGCATAGATGTGTATATATGGTATAAACATTTTTACCAAAAGTGTCTTTTTCAAAACTCCTCCAGATGTGTTTATACTTCGAGCTTGATTTTTTTGTGCCCTTCTGAGCTTGAAACGAGTTCAATTGCCAATTCATACATCTGGTAGAAGTATTAACGATGTCTTAGGTACTTCAAGCTGCCTCCTTAGTCACTATATTAAAAGCAAATAAAATAATTGGTTGAAAATGAAATGTTTAGCCCAAAATAATTGGTTGGGAAGGGGTTAAAGAGTTATCTGTGCCTGCTTTTATTTATAAATGTCAAATATGTAACTCTGCTTACGCCATTCATGACTACGGATGTATTAATACATGATAGCATACAGTTATCAATGACATTAACACACTTTCAAACATTTGTAAATAAAAACAAAGGTTAGATAATTCTTTAATAAGTCATGGATATTTTTGTAATAGGGAAGGTTAATGAATAGAATAATCACACAAAGGTTGGTAATGAATGATAATACTTAGGACAAGAACAACACATATAAGATTCACCAGCAACACATAGAAGTAGTCAACTGCTAGAAGTGAGTCAAATGAATTCCACAATGAATCTTTAACTGCAGACCAACATACAGTATTTACTACTGTATTTATGTGAATAGGGACATACCCATTATTGTCTGTAGGTATGCTACAACAGATATATTGGCCACTGTATTTATACTATGAAAAGGACTCCCACTTCTAAAATGATAAAAAGCAGTATTGTATTTTTTCTGACAAACATCATGGCTTGAGAAAGGTCAAATTTAATAATCTGCAAAAATGATTCCAAAAACATTTTTTCACTTTTTTTGACCAGTGGACTGGTTAGTTTGAGTAATGTCTTCATTCCTATGTTCACACTCTCTCCATTTATAAATTCTCTTTCTCTGACAATTAGAAAACTTTAAGCAATATACTTATATATGCAACTCCTGAAAACCTATGGAGTATTTCTACTATGAAACCTGGAAAACATTAATATCAACTCTTCTCTTCAGAATGTAATGGCTCTCCACAATTTCCTGTCCTTTGTAGCTCTTAATGAATTTTATCTTTTTTTTTATCTCTCCTAAGCTTTGCACAGTCATCCATTTACCCAAACTTGCTCAGTAGGTTATGTGTTGTTTTCTTCTGTCAAGCTTGCCTTTAATTTCTCCTGTGAATATCAAATTTTCCAAACCCTCTTTCCTTATTGTGTGTCCTGGAAATTTCAGTTATCTCTTTCTGATTTTAATATATGTATATATTCTTCTTCTATGTGCCATGTCCATTCAGGATTTGAACAGTCTTTCTACAACCTCCTATACTTTGTAACTCTTAGAAAACTTCATCTTTTTGCTATCCTTCCTAATCCATGTTCAGTCATCTATTTACAGAAGCTTATTAGAAAGGTTACTTGCAGCTTTTAACTGTCTGTTTTGTCTTCCTGTGAGTGTTAGATCCTGTAAGCCTTCTTTCCTCATTATTCTTTATAGAAATTTCAATGATCTTTTCCTAATGTTAAGTGTTAAGTATCCTTTTTTCCATTTTCTCTAAGACTTTGTTGTTGCTCACATGTTCGGTCCATGATATTCTAAGCATCCTTCTGTAGAAACATATTGTGTTGCTTCAAGTCTCTTCTTCTGTGAGGAGATTGTCCAGCATTCACTTCCATACTTCTCCCTAAAAACATTTTCATTTCACCCCCACCACTATACAAACTAAAATTAGTAGAAGAAAATTAAGTCTTATTGAAAAAAATGAGATATAAAAGACATTTCTTCTTAAATTTGGAACACTATAAAAATGCCAAACACAAGATTTGGTCTGAAGTTGGCATTGATGTATGAAACTGACAGTCACCAGGCAGTTTTGATTTCTATGTCTGCACTGTTTATTTATATAAACACTCCATCTCCGATATTGAGTACTCTTCCTCTATAAATATAAATTCTAAACAATACTCATGCATATAATTTATAATCTAATTTTGAATCCTTTATTTCAAAATGCCAATAAACATCTCAAATAACCCATCAACTTTAGATGATATCAAGTTCATTTAGCACCATTTTAGTGTACCTAACTCTTCAATTTACTCAAAATACTGAATTGGCATTGATCTTTGCATAAGTGCTTTCCTTGAGTCATTTTATTTGGTGGTTTTCTTACATCATTGGCAATCGGTGTTCAGATTAAATTTCAATTACTCAAATTCAGTTGAATTTGTTACATTTACTTACTTTGAAAAGGTATGAATCCATCTCTTTTTTCTGACAGAGTGGGTCCTATAGCTTTAGTTTGCAACCAGTCTACCACAGAAAGAAATGGAAAACTACTGCAGGAAAATCTCTGCTTAGATATGAATAAAAAAAGACATGATTGCCCAAGTGTGTATTACATATGGAACTTCACTGACTGACTGAAATTCAAACAGAAAATCTTTTTTTTATGCTATGGTTCACCCAATACAAACCCCAAGAGCTACTCAAGGTAGAGAGTTAATGAATGAGGTTGTTTTAAAGGCATAATTCATCTTGACCTGGTACCTCAGTTTGTCATTTTCCTACCACCATAATGTAGCTTCCATGTCCCTTTTCTATAAATACTTACATGGTAAAGGATGAACTTTCCTCTTTCATACCTAGAATTAACAAATTAGTACTAAATTGGTAGCCAGGTCTCATTTTAAACTCAAAATGGCTTGAAGTAACTAATTTCTATGCTAACAGTTTTTTCTCTTGCACATTTCACTTGTAGAACTCTGGGCTTCTTACTTTCCGGACAAGTTTAATCTTCAAAAATCTTAATGCAATCTGAATTGCTATCTTCTGTCTTCTTAATTCCATTTCTTTTATTGTTCTTGAAGAAATTAAGATTGTAGTGGTCAAGAAAGCATTCTCTTAGGAGTCTGGTCTACAAACTCTTCTAGAGAAGAAGCTGTCTGCGGAATGAAGATGAGTTGATTGCCATGAAAGGATCAATAGAGAAACCAGAGTCTAATAACTTTTTACTTGTGAAAAAGGGGTTGCAGGGTGGGAAATAATTCATCACCCACAAGTTTGCATAATTCCTTTTGGACTTGTTTAGGTTAAAAGTCAGGATTGGGCAGCACCAGCCTAGTTATATCTTGGTATGACAAATTCTCAAAATCTATACAAATTTGTGTTTGTACTTTTTTTAAATATATCTGCATTTTTCTTCTTTTTTACAGTTAATTTCCCCTTTGTTATTTTTTCTGCATCTATTTCAGTCCTGTTTGTTATTCTTTATCATATTTTCAGTAGTTTTTTTTCATATTTCATTTTTTTTATATCATTTGCTATAAAAACTTTCAACTGTTTTTATATGCATTTCATATCTTTTAACTTACTTTATATCTATTGATAAGATAAAAACATACTTATATTACCAATCACACTAGATTATTTTCTGTTAGAGTCCTTGTTACATTTTTTTATCTATTTCAAGTTACCTCTCAAATCCATCTATCTTAAATTTGTATGTTTTCATTTTTCTCTTCTTTCTTTTTTTTCTTTCTCTTTTTTTTTCTTTCTCTTTTTCTTCTTTCTCTTCCTGTTGATTCATTTCTATTACATTGATTTTTACACTGTTTTTTTTTAATTTCTTTCTTTTTTTTTTACCATCACTGTGACTACTGTTTATCAGATTTTCTTTGTCTTTGATTTTCTATATTTGCATATGTTTCTTTGCAATAACTTTTATACTGTTTGTTTTTCTTTTCTCTCTCTCTCTTTCATCCCTTTAATTCATCTTCTTTCTATTTTATTTTTCTTGATTGTTCTATGTCTCTTTCTACTTCACAATTCTTTCTTGAGCTTTATGTCTATCTTTATCATGGTCTCAACTGCCTTGTATCATTTTCAGCAAACTCTGCTCTGCCCTTGACTTCTTTGGTAAATGTCTGTTTCCAATTTAAATTCTTTTCTGTTTATGTTTTTCACTTAAACCCTTTTTCTTTTAGATTTCATATAAAACCTTTATTATTGTTTTCCTATAAAATCTTTCTCCTGATAGTTTTCCTGTAAAATCTTTCTCTTCATAATTTTCCTGTAAAATCTTTCTCTTCATAATTTTCCTGTAAAACCTTTCTCTTCATAATTTTCCTGTAAAATCATTCTTTTCATAATTTTCCTGTAAAATCATTCTTTTCATAATTTTCCTGTAAAATCATTCTTTTCATAATTTTCCAGTAAAATCATTCTTTTCATAATTTTCCAGTAAAATCATTCTTTTCATAATTTTCCAGTAAAATCTTCTTTTAATAATTTTCCAGTAAAATCTTTTCTTAATTTTCCTGTAAAATCTTCTCTTAATAATTTTCCTGTAAAATCGTTCTCTCTATAATTTTCCAATGAAATCTTTCTCCTCATAGTTTTCCAATGAAATCTTTCTCCTCATAGTTTTCACATAAAATCTTTCTCCCCATAGTTTTCATATAATTTTACTTTTACTTTATGGATTTCATATAAGGCCTTTATCATTGATTTTCATATTCAGTTCTTATCCTTAGAGTATTTCTATTTTCCATGCAGTTTATATGATTTGCATAATAGTTATCAGGATTTAAAAAGGTATCAGTGAGCAGAGTTCAAGTTTTAGTTACCTCTGTTGCATTCCCTTAGCATGAATCCATTTCTTCTGTATTAAATAGTAAGGTAGACTGTGCCCTTTAGACTTGAGTGGAATCCATCTAAGAACAAGTAAACACTAAATTCAAAACCCTTGGAGAAGACAGTGGGAATGCTCTCTATCTTTCTCAAGAAGGTAAAACAATTTATAGATATTAAACAAAAAGGAATCAATGAAATGCTATGATTGAGACATTTAAAAAAAGAAAATTATGCTAAAATTGTTTTTCTAATATTTATTTTTAGAATTTTCAGAGACATTAGACCACCAATTAATAATTCTTTGCAACTGGCCCATTCCCAAAATCTTATTATTCTTTATTGAGAAAAAAAATTTAATTAAAGTTTATTTGAATTGTTTTTTTTAAATTCCTTCTTTTTTGTTTTAGGAATCTAAAAATTACAAGCAAAAATATTTACTTTTTCATCACTGGATAAGATCAAAATGTAACATTATATATTTTGTTTGTTAGTAAACTTTTGACCTAGAAGCAAGAAGTACATTTATACACAGAATTAAAAAAAAATTAGCAAGGGAAGCAGTGGACTACCCACTTGATTAGTTTATATGAATGAATGGCAGAATGGGGAGGAGTTAAAAGAATGATAAAAATATTAACATTACTAATCACTACAAAGAATAGGAAGTTATGTAAAGACATGATTGCCTACATCTTTTAAGGGATAAGTCTTCACCAAAGGAAATAAAGTTATTAAGTAAAGTAAAGAGATAATCCTCTTTATTTTATGTTCATAATTTCTGTGTTTCACTGCTTAAATATTAAAAAAAAATTGTTTCTTCAATACATTTTGGTTTTGTTCTGAAAGTTCTTTAGGTTGAAATTTTTTGATTTTTCTTAGTTTTATCTCCTTTTAGCTTTTATTTTTATTTATACCATCTTCATCATTTGTAAATTTGTCAAAAACTTTATTTTGAGCTCTGCTTCTTTCTCTCTTTCTGATATATTTAAATTTAAGAGACTTGGAATTTGTAGCTCTCAGTATTTACATAAAAAACAAAATGGAGAAATATATTGAAAAAAACTTTTAATCTCCTCCAATATCCTCATTATTTCATTTCCAACATGAAACAAAAGATTCATAAAATATTTCAAAATAGAAAAGTAGATCTTCCTGACAAATGCAATAAATCAAAACTTAAATTATAGTTCTACACACCAACTCTTTCCCTACCACTGAATAGAATTTAACTATGCTCAACATGAAATTTTACAACTATTTCTAAAACAATAAAAGAATTAATTAATACAAAACAAAATAAGCTAAAACTTGAAGATGGAATTTATTATGAAGATGGAATCACCTGTAATAAATGCCACAAGGGATACATAGGAGAAACCTCAAGGAAATTAAATAAAAGTTTATATGACCACACAAAAAAAGGGACCACCATAATGAATGGTTCTGACCATAATTTTGATTTTAAAAATGCTACTAAAGGAGAAAGCAATTTAAGATGAAAATATTTGGAAAATGCTTTAATTACTATATCATCTACAGTAAATTTATATGCAGGTTCTATCAACATTTCACCTTTCTTGTCAGATCTTCTTTCATCACAATGTGGGATATTTAATAACAAAATTGATGGAAACATGAACAAGAAGAAAAAGAACCTAAATGAAATTGGCTAGACTATATATATATATATATATATATATATATATATCCAAAAACATATTTAAAAAAAATAATTAAATTCAATTTTTCAGTGTGTCCTTATGTGCGTTTGTAAATTGCATTGATGTAAACATCATGAAGTGCTAAATGACAAAATGCACCACAAAACAAGACTTTTTCCACTTTGTCATAGTTTTTCTTTAAAATTTTTCTTGATATATAAAAATTGTTTTTCCACATCTTTTCTCACTCATTATTTTCCTTTTTCTGTTTACCTAACTTCATAGCACCGATTCACTTGACCATTTTATAATTTCCTTTTCTTCCATCTTTTTTTTTTTTTTTACAATTCTATAAGTTAACTTACACCTTCCACTTCTTTATCCACTTCAGGGAGGGGGAAACTTTATATTCAACCCCTAAACTTTTAACTTTTTTTTCCTTTTTCTTTTCTTTTCCTTTTGCTTTACTTATTTTTTCCTTTTTCTTTTCTTTTTTTCCTTTTTTCTTTTTTTTTTTTTTTTCTTTATTTTTTTTTTTTCATTTCTTATTTTTTCCTTTTCATTTCTTATTTTTTCCTTTTTTATTTTTTCCTTTTTTATTTTTTCCTTTTTTATTTTTTTCTTTTTTATTTTTTCCTTTTTCATTTTTTCCTTTTTCATTTCTTTTTTTTTCCTTTTTCATTTCTTATATTTTTCCTTTCATTTCTTATTTTTTTCCTTTTTCTTATTTTTTTTCTTTTTCTTAATTACTTCTTTTTCTTATTTTCTTTTTTTTTTCTTTTCCTTTTTCTTTTCTTTTTTTTTTTTTTCTTTTCTTTTTCCTTTTTCTTTTAATTTTTCCTTTTTTTTTCCTTTTTTCTTTTTTTCCTTTTTTTTTTTTTCCTTTTTTCTTTATTTTTTCTTTTTTTTTTTTAAATATGTCTTTATCATTGTTACTTTCTTATGTATTTATTATTTTTTATGTTCATAGGCCTATGCTTTTTGTTTTTGATGTAACTCTCTCATTTACACTACTCTCTTCCTTTCTCTTTATTCTGCTTCCTCATCTCTCTCTCTTTTCACTCCTTCTCATTTCTCTTTCCAACGTTTTTTTCATTGTTGCCACTCTTTCTACTTAATTCTCTTTTCTGTAAAGATGAAGCGGAAGACAGATCAGTTTGTCTCTTTTATATCATTTTACAACACTCCCTCTAGGGACTGTTTATATTGCTTTATACAACACTGTCATGCTCTTATTTTAACTCTTCTTATTTCATCTATTGTTAGTTTGATCCCCCCCATGAACATAGTGTTATAATTCCTTACTCATTTTCTTTTCTGTTTTCTTCTTTTTGATATAACACCCCATTGCCCTTCCCTTTGTTTCTATGACCCTTTCCTCTTCACCATCATTTCATCTTCTCTCTCTGCTATTTTTTTTTAAGTCTTATATTGTTAACTTTATCTTTCCATTTGTAAGTTCACTCACTTAATCTCTTATGTAATTGTCACCCTTCTCTCTTTCAAGTCGCTTCTCTAATCTTTCTTGATCTTCTTTTCTTGAGGGGAATGATTTATTCTCACACCAACCTACAAAAGAACAAGGAGAAAAATAATAGTTTTGATTAAATCAAAAGCTGATTCAGCCATCACAGAAATTACCAGCCTTATGAAGTGAAGATCTTCCCCATCAGGATTGAGTTGCTGACCAGGGAGTCTCTTTTCCAAAGCCTAAGGGTACTACACCAAACAAATGTTAGCCAGCCAGGCCTCTAGCCAGCAAATTTCTGAAACCACCCTTTCACTATTTTTCTAATTCATAGCCATATTTATGATGGTGATGAGAAATGGCTAAAAATATTTCAGAGGGTGATGAAAAATGGCAGAAAATGTGATGAAAAATGGTTGGAAATGACAGTGCTAATAGTGTGTGGGTGCTAATAGAAGAAGATAGGAATATGTCAGTGATGCTATAATTTTAAAATTTTAACACTTATAGATGGGAGTTCAGATAATTATGTTACTTAGGTACCACCAGGTATTTAAAAATAAAAAGAAAGCAGGAAACCCAAAAATGCATTTTAAATTAAATGCCTTTGATAAATTTTGGTTTTTAGTTGACAGATAATAGCCTAAAGCTAAACTGTGTGCAAAGAAAAATAAATTACCATATGCAAATAAAGTTTTTAAGCATTTTTAAATCATTGGCACATTCTTTCATCACTCATCAACTCACTGAACTGTTTTTATAGATGAAAATTGTATACAAGAAATTTAAAAAACTCTTAAAAATCTTATATTTGTCCTAGAAAGGTGTTACAAAGTAAGTAAATTTCAGGATTAACTAGATTTTTTTTGTAATGCCTATTGTAGGAGAGTCTTTGTAAATCACAGATACAACAATAGTAATGCCTTTGAACAATACTCTGTCAGGCGCCGCTAATTCCCATATATATATATATATATATATATATATATATATTTTTTATTATTATATATATATTTTTTTTTTTCTTTACCCGTTACATGTTTGTTATAGAGTGATTTCACAGTGGAGGCTTGTATTTGTACTAAGTCAGTCCTAAAATAGGTTTGACGTACAAAACATTAGGAACTTGATATAATAGGTATAACGCAGAGTAATCTAGTTGTGGTCACTGATGCTTTAGTATTCGACTGTCGTCCAACATCGACTGACTGAGTGACCCCCACGTTACTCTTACTACTCCTACTTATTATAGGTGGGAGAGTCTATTAACTATAGAATAGGTGTGTTCCATTATAACAGTGTTCTAATTATTTCAAGATGAGGTTGACTGTGCTTGTTCTATGGCAATCTGTGTTCAAACCCAAATGTTGGCAGTGACACTTTATTCCTATATGACAATTTTATAAAGACTATACTTTTGCTTAAAACAATGAAAGTAATTTTTATTTACTCACAGTAGAATGTGATATCATTGGTCAATAACAGTATTTTTTTTTATTGTAATCCCTCTCTTAAAAGTGTACAAAAAATTTCTTAAAAATTAAATATGGAACGCCAGTTGTGCACTAATCAAGCATTTATTTATGTTTAAAAAAAAAACTTTAAACTTAAATAACCAATTGTTTGAGAATATAATTTTTCTATAGCTATTTATGAAACTTAGAATGAATAGTTTTATTTTTTTTATCCTACATTAGAAGTATAAAAAATAATTTGAGTAAAACCTAGTAAAATGATACATGTGAATTTAATTTTTTTTCTTTTATTTTTTTTATTATTTTCTTATCTGTTTTATGTTATAAAATATTTATTTACACCAAATGCAGTTTTTGAACTATTCTGAATTTAAGAGTTATTGAATAATCATATATCATA
Organism: Acanthosepion pharaonis; assembly: GCA_903632075.3. NCBI lineage: Eukaryota > Metazoa > Mollusca > Cephalopoda > Sepiida > Sepiidae > Acanthosepion > Acanthosepion pharaonis. The sequence goes on along the minus strand of CAHIKZ030002700.1, from coordinate 583,436 downwards.
TAACACTTCCAATAGGGAGGCAATTCAAAATTATTTTTTTATATAAAAAAATAATGTAGCTGTTGCAAAAAAAAAAAAAAGATAATAATTTTCAAAAAAGATTCACACTCGAAAATGGCATTAAACTTTATATTTTTTGAATCGTCAAAGATGTTTTCATTTAATAAAAAAAATCTTATGAACAGCAATGGAATGAATATCAAAATTGAACTGGAAAAAATAAAAAATAAATTTTTAAAAAAAAAGTAAATACTCGGTGTAGATTTTTCCTGTCCAGTCTGAAAAAAATTGTTTTAAATTATGCAAACACTAACTCCAAAAAATTTTTTTCAGTAAGGTCACACTTAATTTTTCTTACTAAAATAACATCTTTAGAGATTTTTCTTTTATAACATTAAAATAATTTTACAAACACCTTAAAATATAAAATACACACAAGATATTGAAAGTTTCAGCAAAACTGACCCTGCCAAATAAAATTACCAACGCAGTATACAATTCATTCATTAATGATCAAGATTGGAAATTTAATTCCAATTGGATAATTCCCAGAACTATTTTACAAATTTTTAGAAATAAGGTAGCAATTTTTTTATTTTTTTTTATTTTTTTATTTCAGAAAAAATATATCCATTTTTGTTATATCGTCTGTTATAGGAGTTATATGTTGAGTATAAACAGACACAAAGTAATCTAAGTGATAATTTTTAAGGTTTTGAAGAAAAGCAATAAGTCTTCTTTACTAATGTATTTTGGATAGCAGCAATGTATCTAATTAAAAAGAAATCATGGTACTACTGTACAAAACTGGATTATCATGTGACTGGTGACGATAAAATATAGAAAGACAGGTTAGAAGTGATCTGAAAACATTTTTCTTCACCTTTTGATAATAGTATATAGTTTAAAATTAAATGTATATCATTATTTTAATTATTACTATATATATATATATATTGTCATCCACAGACATGTTGTTTCGCTGTTTCACAGCTCATCAATGTCACTAGACATCCAATTGCCTCAAGCCAGGATCAAAACCTGACTGATTTGGTATCAGTCAGAAATTCTACCCCTAAGCCATTGGCGCACAGCAGGGATGAAGGTGAATTTAGATATATTTATTTTTAGATAAACACACTAGTGACTGGAGAACTCGATTCCTGTTAATGAAGAGTCTTGCAGCAGTAATAGTCACTGTTTACAAATTCACTTTTTTTCCCCCCGAGAGCTCAACCGAAATAATTTTTTTCAGGATCATGCATATATTGTCATCCACAGACAGACTGTTTTGCTGTTTCACAGCTTATCAATGTGGCTAGACATCCAATTGCCTCAAGCCGATATATATGGGAGAATATGATATATACATTTCTATATATTAGAACAATGTTAGGAAAATGAATGACAAAGAGGGAAAAATCCATGTAACACATTACATCTTCTAGAAGGACTCCATCAGACTAAAGTAATGTTTTTGTTGATAGAATTATATGTGAGAGGCTATTCTGAACTAAAACATGTAGGGGATGTAGAAAATCCTGGGTTAGTGTCCATGTGTGTAATAAGCCCCTCACTAGGAATGATACCCTCCTTAGCCTTTGGCAGTTATTTAGGAGAAGGAAAACTCTGAAATAATACCTGCTGTATACTCACACTGGATATCTTGTACCTGCTTGTCTCCAGATTTTATGGGTGTGTTGGTGAGAGTTGTTGCAGTGTTTTGCAAGCTGTATTTCACTTTAACCAAAGGCATAGGTATTGCTGATATAAAAAAAAGAAGTCCAGTTATGGTGGGGAGGTGGTGACACCTGATGAACTGGCAGTACATAGATACTGACCTACACACTTGGTGGCATCTGGGTCGATATAAAGTCATTTGCTCACCTTCACTGAGACAGAAGTGGCTTCCGGTTGCTCCCAGGGGTATGTGAACATCCCTTTTTTTGGAGAGTACTACTCACCAGAAGATTACTGGAGGGGGTCTACAAAAGGTGACATAAACATTGCCTGTCTCATTTATTTGGTTAGTATAGCATGACAGGCAGATGTCTTATATGCTCAAAACCATACAAAAATAAAGAAGAAACTGATAATATTCTGCTGGAGTGTACTAACAATTGTGGATAATATTTTAGAATCTGCCCCTGAACAAAGAATGGCTCTGGTTTCTTGGGAGCTTTAGATACTCGATTGATCCCGCTGCTCTTTTGGAAACCTGTCTTCTGATGATGGTCAACTGTAGAAGGTTGGAGGTGACTACACCTTTTTCTGGAAAGGTATTGATGAAAATAGGGAGGCTGGTATAAGTTTTACTATTCATAGCAAACTTTTGCCAAGCTTTGTAGAACTCCCAAAATGGTTCACTGCTTTTGGATCTCTGTACTGAGTTTAATCTCTTCATCTCTAGAACTCAGTTCAAGCACAAGGGTGACTGTCACTGCATGGATGCATCCCTGCTCCCACCAGCGGCATCTGATTGATTATGTCATCATCCGCAACAGAGACATGCAGGACGTGCACAATGTTTGTTCTATGTGAAGTGCTGATATTTGGACTGATCATACCCTGGTGAGTGTCAAGCTGAACCTTGTGCTGAAACCAGTTACTAAGAGAGGGAAAAACACTAGAGAGTTCCCTGAAGATCTGGATGTTGCAAACTAGCATTCCCCAGAAATGCAAGTAGTAATGAGGCAACGGATACATCTTCATGGCTTTACATGAGGAGGAACATCTATGATGCAGCTGAGGAAATCTTAGAGAAAACACCAGCAAAACACTAAGACTGGTTTGAAGAAAATGAAGATGCTATCAATGAGATCATTGCAAAGAAGAATCACATCACAAAATTGATGCTACAAGATGGTCTGTCCAAAAAGAAGCATTTGGCCCCCAAATCCACAAAAATCACTCCACTAAGATACTAAATGCCTTATGGACATGGATGCTATTTCCAAATGATGGAGAAAAAGCTGCTTAACTGACTCTTCAATGTAGAGGTAAGAGTCCTTGATAAAATGCCGCAAAGACCTATAGTGGTAGAACGTGATAACAAAACCTTGTTAGAAGAAGTACAGAATGGTGTGGATAGTCTTAACATGGGCAAGGCTGCAGGAGAGATAACCTCTTTGCAGAGATTTTCTACTACAGTGGCAAACATGTAATTCAATTGATGCATGATTTTATTGCAAATATTTGGTGGGGGAGGCGAGGTGCCTGGGGATTGGAGCATGCAATTTTGATTCCTCTTTACTAGGGTAAGGGTACACTGCAGAAACTCTAGCGGCATCACTCTTATTTCAGCTGAAGGTAAAATCCTAGCTTCTGTCCTCATGTCAAGATTAAATTAGAACATAGTTGGTACATAGAGGCACTGTGTATATGATCTTTACAGTATGTCAAATGCTTGAAAATGCTATAAGCAGCAAATGGATTTCTTTCAGGTCTTTGTAGATTTGAGGAAGGCTTTTGATACAGTCACTTGCACTGATCTCTGGTGTATTCTCTCAAGACTTGGGTGTCTTCCTCACTTCTTCAGGATTCTGAGGTCCTTCCATTTTGGTATGGAGGCCTGTGTCAATGTTGGTAGTGTATTTAGAAAACCTGTCAAAGTTGAAAATAGAGTGAAGCAAGGAGACCTATCTCCAACATTATTTTCCATCTATTTTGCAATACTCCTGTTTGATGCATTTGAGGACTGTAATGTTGGTATCATGATCAGGTACAGAACATCTGGCAAATTATATAACTTGCACAGGCTCAAGGACAAAGGTTCTTCTTAGTCTTGTGTATGGCCTCTTCTATGCAGATGACTAACTTGGTTGCACACACCATCCAACACATACCACAGTTCATAGACTGACTCTAACATTCCTGTAAAGATTTTGGTTTATCTATTAGCCTGGACAAAACAATGGTGATGTTCCAACTCACCCCTGGTAAGGAATATGTAGAATCAGTGATTTATGTTGATGGCTATAAACTTAAAGTTGTTGACCGTTTTGTATGTCTTGGTAGTATCTTTGCCACTGTACCCTTGATGATGAGATGGCATTTCAGATTAAAAAAGCATTTGATACATTGGCAAGCCTCAAAGATTGAGTTCGGAGTCGAAAAGGCATCAAAAAGCAAAAAAGATTGAAGTTTACAATGCTTGTGTACTGACATCTGCAAAACCTGGCTAGTGTGCCGTCGGGGCATGTTAAACAGTTGGAGTACTTTAAGCAGTGTTGTCTGTGCACTATTTTGGGAATCCACTGGATCTCTTATAACTCTGATTCAAAAGTTTTGCTGAGACCCAACTCGGTTTCTATGGAAGCTTATATCCACAAGCACAGGCTGTGGTGCACTGGAAAAGTCTCTTAATTGGATGACCATAAAATTCCCAAACAGATACTGTCCAGAGCACTGGAGATTGGCAAACGGCCATAGCATAAGGTCAAACTTATTGACGATAACAACTGGGAAGAGTTCACCAGAGACTAAGCCACATGGAGAACGAACATTGTCAACAGCATCAAGACCTTCCATGAAGCATCCCAAAAGCAGGCAGAAAAAAAAACAAGTGGCCAAGAAAGAGAGATTAACTAACCCTGATGTTCTGACCTGGTCTTGTGATCAATGTGATCATGTTTGTTTCTCTAGGGCTGGTCTGATCAGTCATCAAATGTCACATCAGTGACAGTGACCAGTTGACTGTAATGCACTTTGCAAAGCAGATGTCAGTTGCCCAAACTGTCAGCATGTGTATACCTCTTGGTCAGGCCTGAGAAAATGCATGAAAGTGCATGATGCAGATACTAATGCCACAAATTAGCCACCACTGTCACCACATATGGATGAGTGTGTATGTACCATCTGCAAGAAATAATGCATAACCCTTGCAGGCTTGATGAGCCACTGTCAGTTTCATAATCGGTGAATTCATGTGGAAAACGATTTCAAGGAAGCAAAAAAAAAAAAAAAAAAAAGAAGATAATGTCAGTAATGGTCATACTTGTCCAGTAACAGCTATCATGTGTGTATATATATATATATATATATATATATATATATATATATATATATATGGGATTAAATAAATGACAAGACAGAAAAGTGTGTTATGATGTGTTCATTCAAAAGTGAAAGTCTTCAGATAAGTTTTCTTGATGGAATCAATCCTGTATATGAAATAAGTTCACATCAAGATGTTAAAGATATCAAATCAATCAACATTTTAATTTAAATTTTGACACTTGATGTATCTAAATTTCTAACTTGTCCTATTTAGCCTTTTATCACTTTTACTGTTATTATTTTTAATCATCCCACAACGTATTAATGAGAAAATAAGAATTATTTAACTTTATGAGAAAATAAGAATTCTTGTATGACTGCAGATGTAAATTTTCTGTAGATTATTTATAAATTATTAAATATTCAATACATTTTTACCTTAATAAATTTCTTTCTCTTTTTAAAGCAGAACTGCATTCATATAGTCAGAACTAGTACAAAAATGACTAATGCATTAAGTATATTAGTTATTGGTCACTGCAATAGTTCTGAACATAATTTTGACTTGAATCCAAAAGTGCCTCTGCATCCTAGTCTGTGATAAATTATTTTCTACCCTACAACCACTTTGTCACAAACAAAATGTCACATGCCTCTTGCTGCTCTATCACATTCCTTAGACCAGTTCTAATCTTTATTACTAAGACTTACCATGCTATGGTCATTGTGGTGAACTGCCCTCATTCCCTTTGTATACCATTGGCTTGAGTAAGTACTACTTGAGCAGCTTCTTTCCATGAACTACTTCTTTATGGAACCAACTCCCAACAGGATGCTTCCAGGATCACTACAATCTTAACTTGTTCAAGTATAGAGTTAACCAATATCTTCTCCACATATCTGTATAAACTGTGCCTCTTGCTCTGTTACCATTTACTCCGAGTGGCTCTCAGGCCTTGTTCAGGGTGAAAATCATTGTGTAAAATATAATAAAAATGTTCACTTCCAAATAAAATGCCTCTCAATATAGTTTTCCAAATTCTTATTTATTATTATGAAGATGTCTTGCATGCACACACACACACACATGAGTGATACTCTGAAATAAATACCTTATATTTATTTTCATGGAAACAAACAAGATACAGAGAGCACAATGACACAATTGGATAAGACAATTCTTCATTTACAAAACACTACTTTGCCAATATAGTCAACAATAATGTCTGAGAATAATGTCTAGTGAGAAACCAGAGCCTGCGCACTCATAAACACGTTTAACACATCCATTGTTATTACCTCTGCAAAGTGCATTACCCATCACCTATCTGTACTCACATATGCTATTATGTTTCGATAAGCATCCAGGAAATGTTGATGAATATCAGTCATTGTAATCTTTCTGCATGGAAGAATTCAATGACACACCAGTCTTTTGTATGCACTTTCATGTCAGACACCATTTTACCATATTTTTATGTGTAATAAGACAAATTATGGGATATTAATGGGAAGTTTCAACCACTACCTACTGCCATACAATCAGTATCTGCCTCTTTTGCAGTAGGTCAAATTAAATTAGAATGCATTATTTTTGGGGATGACCTTTATGTTTGTATGTATGTGTATATATTTATATACACACACACACACACACATATATTTGTAAAAAGAACATTTATCCCCCAAAAGAATAGTTTGCTTGGTTACTCTTCATTAGGTGTTCTTTGAGGTTTGCCATGTTTTAGCAAAGATTCTGTCAACCATGTACATTAAAACCAATATGGCACCCCATAAAATGAAGTTATATTAGTGGATGCTTTTATCACTTAGTGCTAGATTCTGGAAATAATTAAACAAATATTCATATTTGTATGTGTGTATGTCATCACTCTCTCCCTCTCTTTCTCTCCCCCTCTCTCTCTCTCTCTCTCTATATATATATATATATATATATATATATATATATATATATATATATATTATAGTAATACTTGCTTGGTAAAAAACCTTGGATAGCACAACTTGCAAGTATATCAAAACAAATTGGTAGCCAAGGAAAAAATTTGGAAAAAAAGCAAGAACTAGAAACAACCAAAACAGTGCAAAATAAATTGTCCAGTGCCTTGAGTTTTTAGTACAAAGAAATCCCAAGCAAGTAATAAAGCTAAAATGTAGAGTGCTCAATATGCTAAGTAGAGCTGGGATTTATTTTATATATAACCATCAACTTCAAATTGTTATATCTCAATTTCAAATAAAATTCATTAATTGAAATAAGAACCATTAAAATGTGTGTATTTTGACCAACAATAAACAAGTTGATTTCTCCCAGCAGTATAGAATTCTGGAGTCTTGGAACTGGTGAATTATTCAAAAGTATTTTGAGCTTTTGCTTCGTGTTGAAGACCATCTTTTGCAGGGAATTGTTGAGATGCTTAAAAAATTAGTTGGCTGAGGTAGAATTTTGTAGTTTGTTTGGACAGGAACATTTACAAGTCATGCAATCAGTCATTGTCTCAGAGAAGAACTTTTTTTTTTATTGATCACTGTTGCGGTTATTTTTGCATTTTGTTGATTATCTGTGTTTCTCTCCATTGTTTCACATGGATTCAACAAGTTTTAGTTAATGATTTCACTTGCTGATCCCTGAATAGAAATCACCACCTAATTTTGATATAACTTCGTTTTGGTGAAGAATATTTGCATTTCACTTTGATTCAGTCATTGTGCGATTACCATTGGTTGTCATCTTGATTCATTTCTCATCATCTGTCACAATGCAATCAAAAATGTTATTGGTTGTCATCTTGGATTCATTTACTATCACATGCAGTCAAAAAATACTATTATCATCTTGGATCCATTTGTTATCACAATGCAGTTAAAATAGCCATTTTTTATCAAATTTTATGATGTAATCAAAAAATGAAATATTTTTATTCAAAGAAAGAATAGACAAGGCTTCATAATGTTATTTATTTTTCTGCATATTCAAAATCATATGGCACTCATCTTCCCACCTTTTTTGCACTTTGACACAAATGTTGGAAAAATGGAAAATAATTTATCTTCTGCAAACTCTTGAGATGTTTATTTTTTTTCAGATTATCTTCATTAATGACATTTAATTTGATGTCATTAACCACAGAATGATGTCCACCAACCTTCTCCTCTTCTAAGCTTACAACTCTGTTAGGAAATGTCAAAAACCAATGTTCAGCCAATATATTCATTGACAGTTCACTGGTTGATATTGGAAGCAGTTTCAACTGATTTATGACCTGTTATAGAATCATACAATAAAGGCACTTGAATTTGTATGTTTTTTTCCAGGGAAAATAAATTATTTCATTTTTAAAAATGTATTTTATATGAACAGAATTAAATAATAGTTCATTCAAAAATAAACACTAGAATTGAAACATAACAAAAACTGCAATTATTTTGAGCCAACATTTAGAGTAGCATTGTGAGATCTTTTTTCTCAATATACACAAAGTGAAATATGGTAGATTTATTAATAATGTCTATTGCAATGAATTTAGGAACATCACTCATATTTTACAATTATAAGGATGGCTTTGTAGAGATAAATGTATCTTACCATCTCAATATAGCAGTTTTGTAATTTGGTAAATAAAACAAAGATGTGTGTAACATTTGAGAGAAAACGCTTTTTATATTCACAGAAACTGATAATATTTTGTTCATGCAAGAACCCAAATATACATTAGAAGATATAGACAAGAAAAGTGAAATGTTGTCTTACTAGTGAGTTGGTTTGGTCATATATTGCATAAATGATGTGTTCATATATTACCTAACAAGCCAAATAGAAATATTGCATAACAACCAAAATATATATAAGAATATACAGAAAAGTGAAATGTGGTCTTACTGGTGAGTTGGTTTGGTCATATATTGAATAAATGATGTGTTCATATATTACCTAACAAGCCAAATAGAAATATTGCATAACAACCAAAATATATATAAGAATATATAGAAAAGTGAAATGTGGTCTTATTGGTGAGTTGGTTTGGTCATATATTGCCTAATAAGCCAAATAGAAATATTGCATAACGGCCAAAATATAGATAAGAATATATAGAAAAGTGAAATGTGGTCTTACTGGTGAGTTGGTTTGGTCATATATTGCCTAATAAGCCAAATAGAAATATTGCATAACAACCAAAATATATATAAGAATATACAGAAAAGTGAAATGAGGTCTTACTGGTGAGTTAGTTTGGTCATGATGATAAATGGGAAAGTAATTGAAATCAACTAGCAAGATAACTTGCATTTCAGACTATCACATAATGCATTTCTTCCCTTTTGACATGTGTGTAAATTACTATTTAGACATAAATAAGAACAGATGTTAGACTTAAGGCTTCATATTCTATGAGCTGATGGTCTTTTGGATATAAGCATTGATTAAATTCTATGCATTTACAAGAAGGTAGTTGCATACATTTTTAACTGGCAGTGCTTGTCAAATCTCTGGAATAGTGAAACAAGCAGAAGTGGTATTAAAAAGGTAAATTAGTTAAGTGGTGGAGATGTACTGAAAACTACTATCAAAAATAAAAGGAAAAAGGTGATGCATTCAGCTTTTCACTCAACACTTATCAAAGATGAACAGTGATAAATTTACGAGTTTAAACAATAAAACATTATGATTAGAAATGAGATGAAACTTCATAAAATTAATCACTACTTGTTATCGTTTTATTTAAAAAATCAAGCAAACAAATAACAAGAAAATGAGAAGACTTAAGTAATACAAGATAGTTCTAGTGAATAGAGGAAATCATTTTGCTTATAAGGAAATAGCTGACATTTAGAAATAAAAAGAGATTCAAAGATCTTCAAATGAAATGATGAGCATGCAATGCTTAGATTTTTGAAACAGTTTTATTTTTAAATCTTCTAAGATCAATGGTCCTCTTTAATAATGATGGAGTAATAGATAGTAGTTCGGATTGAGGAATTGGAGATCTGAGTTTGAATTCCAGTTGAATCCATTACATTCACATACATGCTAATACTCTTGGGAAAGGTATGAATCCTCTTCTTCTCCCCCCAGCTATGGGTAAATAGCAGGATAAACCTGGTTCTATAGCCTTGGATGGCAACTGATCTACTGCAGAAAGAAATGACAACCTACTGCAGAAAAAAATCTGCCTCGTCAGTCATGTATTGAAAGATACATGATCACCTGAGTATGTATCATGCATGGCACATAAATGACTGACTTTAATCAGGTTTGATCAAAAAAGCTGGCTACTGAAGAGGACATATCCCCTTTTTCCTTTTTTGATAGTAATTTTCATTATGTCTTTTCTTTATGTTGTACTACTACTGTTACAATTTCCTGATCCTTGTAGCTCCTAATAAATTTTGCCTTTTGGTTATTTCTCCTAAACTCTGTTCCACCATCTACTTACTTGAGCTCGTTAAGTATGTTATGCCTTATTTCCTCTGTCTTTATTGCCCTCAATCTGTCCTGTGAGTATCAGATTTTCCAAGCCCTCTTTCCTCAAAGAAATTATTTTGTTAAGAAGAATTAATATAAGATACTCTTTAATGCAATGCTTAGAATTTATTGTTTAATGTTTTAAATTTAACAATCATCTTATTGCTTTTTTGCTTGGAATAACAAAAAATACAAAAATTCAGCATAAATTTGTGGTAAAACATATCAGAATCATGTGACAACCCTTAAAGTTAATTAGCATCTTCCATGTGCCATGTACCTTCAGTAAAGTTGGCTATGGTATCATAAAACATCTCGAAATATAAGTAACATCAGCACAAATCAAAATTTTAGTTAATTCCAACAGTAATTATGAATAATTATCAATGTTATTAATTATGTAAGTTGACATGCATGAGGAAAGACTGTGTTTGAGTATGAACTGAATTTATGGATGAAAGCTCAGCATGTAACCCAAAAGTCAATAAAGCTTTTGAGACTCCATGTACAGACACATATGGGCACACATGCTCACATAGAAACATGTACAGATTAATAGATTCAAGCATCAATGCAAGTCTGCTTTGAAACATATGCTTGCATGTTTATTAAATAACCGTAATAGAATATGCTGGAGATGTTCAATGACAGGGGAAATAATAAGAATCTTATATAGGTTCAACAAATAGAAGAAAACATTTGCACACATTTCTTTTGAAAAGGATGTGCACCTGTTTGGACAGTGGTGCTTTCATCAGAGTGCAGTTGCATGCACAATACCAAAAAAGACCATTGAGATGAATGCTCATAGAAATGTTGCATATAGATGCTCAGAACTTCTCTTACCTTTTGATTTATATGCAAAGCAAAAATCTACATTCAAACTTATATGAATTGTCAATAGATTCAAAAACATGGGCATCTTTTATTATCTGTATATATAGATGCTTATTCAGGTCTTGCATGTTTATGGAGATGTGTGCGTATATATAATATATATATATATATATATATATATATATATATATATATATATATAAAATCAATCAATATAAGCTTCCATGCATGTGTATATGGCATAAAGTTTTATAAAGTGTAGCTATATAAATGCATATATTTTAATATATGTATATAAAAACAGCAAGGTATACATTCACACATAAATATATACCTCTTTGTATAGAAGCAAATAAGTTAGTGTAAGCTTGTGTGCTTATATATATATATATATATATATATATATATATATATATCTTTTTTTCTTATTCCTGTGAATGTTATTTTTTGTTGGTACACATATTTCAGCTGGTATCCCTGTTTTATTTTATTAAACAGTGTAAATTAATAACAACTGGGTTAGATTAGGATGTCCTACTAAACAAAGATTGTACCTCCTACAAAAAATCAAAATTGTATCCCAACTATAAATAACATTTATAATAATAAGAAATAATGTTGTATATAAAAAATACATTCTGATGCACACACACACACACACACACACACACACACACACACACATACATATATATATATCCAAGTTTGTTCTACAATCTACATTCAACATCATCACGTGATAAGACACCAGAGGTGTTGAAACAAAATGGCTATTTTTGTAGTGATTTTATGACATATTTATGTTATATAATTATTTATTTAAAAATTAATATATATATATATATATATATATATATATATATATATATTTATATATTGATATGTTGATCATTGTTTGCTTTAATTCCATATATATAATGTGTGTTTGTGTGTATCAATATCTCTATTACCTAATGATGACAAAATCAAATAAATATTTTTTCAACATAATCACCTACCTTGTCAGTGCACTTTATTCAGTAGTGAATATTGATCATATTGATAGAACATTATATAGTGGAAATTTCAGATCAAATTTTACCTCAAATGAATGTCAGGCAACACTCTACTTTATGCTCTCTTGAATTTGAATTAATTTGTGTCTGCCTGCATTTTTATATAAATAATCATATTATACCATCAGGGTTCACTGTGTTTGCTCTCTCCACCATATATATATATATATATATATATATATATATATATATATATATATATATATATATATGTGTTGTATGTATGTGTGTTTATTTGTGTGAGGACTCTACCATTGTTTTCAACATATGATAGCCTAATAGAATTATAATAGAATTTAGAATTAAACCACTAACTAGACTACCCCAACTGAGTAATTGTGTAGAAAATCCAATACATTCCGGCTGAATTTACAATTGAGAGATGGTGCACAGTGTGTTACAGTCTCCAAACAAGCCTCTTCAGGCTTGAATTCAGATTTTTTCTTCTCTCAGATTGGTTTGTTAATTAAGGCTAGAAGGAAACCAAGTCTGCCACATTCCACCATATATATATATATATATATATATATATATATATATATATATGCTTTTGTTATAATAAATACATTGAGCTCTCTGTGGATCAGTTTTAATATTTGATATTACTAGGATCCACCTAGATTATATACCAATGGATCTATTACCTGTACTATATATATATATATATATATATATATATATATAATGGGGTAAAATCAACTCATATCCAAGTATGACCATTTTCATGACACTATTTTTGAATTCCTTGCTGACTATAATATGTCTGGTAACTCATTTTTTTCCCGTACATAACCTGCACTTTAAGTCACCATTGCTGCAAGCAAGCCTACCACATGTTACATTTGTATTGAGGTGATGTGATTTGTAATGCTGTTATATGTTTACTTATTGACCTGCACACTCTGTTGCATAGATTGTAAGTGAAATAAGGCTGGGTATCATATTGTTAGTTTGTGTTGTCATTGTGATGATATGTGTGCCTAATCAAACCAGGATTTGAAAGGAATATGTATCCGTATTCTTCACAGATGAGAAATTCTTTAGTACTTTTTACTATATTTAGGGGAGAGCTAATTTTGCACAAGGCAAATCTCTGCAGTGAAAAGCTGCACAAATGCTACAAAGACAGGACAATCTTAAAATGGTGACCATAGACATCAGTGTTTGGGAAGGTCGTGCATCTGAAAGGTCTACATGAATAGACTGATGATGGCTAGTGTTTCATGACTTTGAAAACCAAGCATAATGTATTCCAAGCAACCTCTCTTGCTGGAGCAAACTGTAGAACGATGTTGAGCTATGGCCTGTAAGAGTAAAGTTGAAAACATGGACAATTTTATTTTGAAACAGTGTAATTTGAAAACAGTAATTTTTTTTTTTTTTTTTGAACATGAACTATCAAGATAGATAGTTGTGTCCCTTTAATTGTTTTTATCCGTAAAAGGCAAGATGGTGGAATCCAAAAACAATCGCATAATGAAAACTTGGGAATCCAAAATTTCTGGGTAGCAGGTCGGAATCCATTTCAGAATGTTTTTAATTTGCTCACAGAATCAACCTGATTCCAAAATGTTATCATATTTTGGGCTACGACCTTGAGGAGTAAAGTTGAAAAAGTGTGACACACTGACATTCACATTTATTATATAGATTATATAAATAATGAGTTTTACAGAGGCCTATGTGTCCATGAATGCCTCATTTTTATTCAGTTGATTGGTGTTGGCTGGATCCCCATGTGTCTCTAAATGAATCCCTGGAATAATTCATTTGGTTTTGTGAGAATTAGCATCTAATTAGTCAAAGTCATCCTATTGATTATATGTATCCATTTACTTGTAAATATATTCACAGGTGAAGAGATATCAATGTCTTAATATATATCTTACATTTACTGTTTACTTATTTATAATTGTTTTAAAGATAGTATATGGGATATAAAAGCACCAGTGATAAAAACAAAATTGAAGAGAAACTGAATGAAGTCAGGTTATCACTATATTTTGACAAATTGAAAATTTAAAGTTTAGTGTCCCTATATCTTCAGTATTAATGTATTTATAACCAGTTTTTTTTTTTATTTTGATTATCAACCTCTCTTCCAAAATTTTCACTTTACTGATTGATGTTATATTTGCTACCTCAACTCCAGAGTTTTGTAGACATACTTTTCCATAATTGTTCAGTCCACTCATCAGGAGTTTTTAGCAACTGACTGCTGTTTTTTTTCGATATCTTTAATGATCCCACCAATAAGAACATTATTTTAGTCTGTTGAATTCTGGAAACAATTCTTTGTAATGCATTTTATCCTCCAAAAGGAAGGCCAAAATGCATTACATAGATTTTTTTTCAATTTTGTCATTAAATTACTAAAGATTTTCGATGTTAACAGAAAAGAAAGGGTATGAAGAACATTGGCTAAAGACATGAAAACAACCAAACTATAACCCAGGAGTAAAAATCACAAAGAGGAATATATAAAATTTTAAGATAAATGCATAGAATTATTGTAAGTTCTTGGACAAAACATTATATGAAGTTTTGAAGCTGAAGTTTATCTTCATGTAAGACTATGCTACTTCTCACTCTGCAAAGTGTATTATTGCCCACCTTGTCAAATTTCAATAACAGGGAATTATCCCTATTCTTTACATATGACAATACAGTAAAAAAAAAAAAATGTCATTTCTTTAAATATTTTGTGTCAATCTTTTAGCAAAGGAAATTTTGGTACCATTTAGTTTTTATAACAAAGTAAAATGATACTTTGTTAAACAAGGTGATTTTTTGGCTGCATGGTATTTTTAATGCTTTCAAATCATAAAGAACTGAGATGCTCCAACACCTGGATATTAAACATATTTTGTTGGAATAAAGGTTCTGAGGTGACAATGTTGAATGAAATTTATCAAAGTATTACCTTTTATGTTATTTAGCAATGCTACTATGAAGAATTTGTATCTTCTTTCAGATTGAAAGAATTTTATTCATAATATAGTTCAGAGCTTGCCCCTACATTCAATGCAACTAAAGAACACATTAGATTGTTTAATTCATTCATTTTTTATGGTTTATAAACCCTTATTTAAAGCCAGAAAATATTTTTAGATTGTAAGAAATTTTTTACTTTTTTGGAGATAGTAATGGTTCAAAGATACTAACTAATTAACCCATATCTGAAGGGAGAGGAGATGGATTCATACCTTTCCCAAGGTTATTTGTGCATAAGCAAATATAACAAACTGAACCAGAATTGGAACTTGGCTCTCTAATTAACAATTCTGAGTCATCTAGGCTTACAGTATCTGGTATTCCCGAGCAGACACCCATCTAGGTACTGACTAGGCTGAACATTGCTTAACTTTGGTAATCATATGTAAACCAGTGTTTTCAAGGTGATGTTGTCAAAGAATACATTAGGAATGTTGTACTCTATAAATTTCATAAAGGTGTTGCTGCAAGTGCAGCAGCAAAATCCACTCTGTATTCTTATGGGGTCTGATGCATTGAGTGAAAAAAGTTGAAAAAAAAAATGGTTTTCCCATTTCCAAGCTGGGAATTTAATCTAAAGGATGAGCCAAGAGTGTGTCATCCAAAAGAACTTGATTCAGAGGATTTGGAAGTTGCCATTATCACAAATCCTGCCACTCTGGCTAGGGATCTTGGTGAGAAATTTAATTTAATATTTGTCATAGGACAAATTCAGATTGAAAATGTTTCAGTGGTTGGAAAATGGGTCCCACACAAACTCTCTATAGAATTACCAAATGTGTCAAGTGTTACAAGTCATTACTGAAATGACAATTTCAAGTACCCTTTTTTAACAGGTTTGTTACTGGTGATTAGAAATGGATCCTTTACTATAAAATTAAGTGCCATTTTCAGTGGATCTGTCAAAGAAATGGACCTGCTTAACAGATAAGAGAACTTCATCCAAAGAGAATCCTGTTGAGTTTATGGTGAGATGTTCAAGAAATCATTCATTATGAACTGTTAGGCAGCAATTAAACAATTCTGATTTCTACTGCCAACAGCTTTGTCATTTCTAAGCAGTTTTGGACAGAAAACATCCATCCTTAGTCAACAGAAAAGGAGTAACCATCTATCACGATAATTTCCATACTCACACTGTATGATTCACTAAAGATCTCTTAGAGAAACTAAATTGGAAAAAATTACTTCATCTTTCATCTTCTCCTAACATTGTTCCTTCTGTTTATCACTTGTCTACGAGTTTGCAGAACTATTTACATGGCCTAAAATTGACATCAAGAGAAGATTTTATATCAAAATCTAAAGCATTTTACAAATGTGGTATCTATGAATTTGTTGACAGATGGAATGATATTCTAGAAAGCAATGGAGGTTATATTGATAAATAAATATTTCTATAAGAATTACTATTTTCATTTGTAATATAGAGGATAAAATCAAACAGAATATTCGTTCCAACCTGATACATTGGTAAGTAGAATTTGAAATTTTTCTACTTATTTTGTTAAGCAAATCAGGTTGAAAAACTAAGCCTGTATTTAGATTCTAACTGCTAAAGTGATATTTTATTTCTTTTTAACAATATACCCACAGAATGGGAAAAAAAATAGGAAATTTATTTATCTTCACAAGGTTGGTCACTTAATGCACAAAATTAACACATTCTCCCTATGATTCTCAGTTTGGTATCCCAAACTTTACCATTCTAACATCTGAAAATTGTCTGAAATCTCAACATTAGATGAATTGTATTAAAAATGAAAAAAAAAAAAAAAAAAAGATTAATCTTTGAGGTTTGGCCACCCCCTGCTTGGAGTATGATTGGCTGGGGTAAATATAAGAATAAAATCAAAAAGATTGATTTGAAGGCACCACTTAGTGTAGCCATGGTTGCTTGCAGCAATACAGAGAACAAAGTTGAGTGAATAAAAATATATATATATATTTAAAATAATAAAAAAAATTCCCAATGAAACTTAGTCTGGTCGAGAGCTTTGGAAGTTAAAAAGGTTGATTAGGTTTCAAACTGTGTGAAACCTGAGAAAACTCACCCTGTCAATTGGATGGACATTTTAGATTTATTTGTTTGTGTATAAAAATATCTATATCTCCAGGTATACATCTGTGTGTGTGTGTGTGTGTATATATATATATATATACACACACACACACACAATTTGTGCCTAAATGATTGTTTTGAGTGTATGTATAATATATATATATGTATATAAATTGGTATGATATATATATATATATATTCATTCTAAAGTGTGTATTTATAATGTAACATACTGAGAGAATAATTTTGCTTTATTATTACTTGTATAAGTATAGTGTCATCTAGTTTATAAGTATGCTTATTTATTTTAAGACATGAATATGTTTAGCTTATGTCAGGATCTTTGAGATAAAGAATTATCACATCATGCAATGGATAATGGCACAGCATGAGAAATCAGAGAGCCAACTTCGAATTCCAGTCAGGTTCGTTACATTTACTTATGTGCAAATACCCATGGTATAATCCATCTCTTCTCTCCAGAGTTATGGGTTGAATACCAAGATAGACAGAGTTCAATAGACTTGATTAGCAACCAGTCTATTGCAGAAAGAAATGGCAGCCTACTTCTATCTTTTTTTTTTTTCTTTTCTTTAAGTAAATTGCCCCAAGCAAGGCAGGAGTGCCAATAGCATGCAAGGGATTACAAAGAGTAAGAGAAGTCATCGGGAAAAGGATAAAGAGAAGGATAGGGGTCAAGTCATCAGAAGATGTTGATTGACATTACAATTGAATATTTGAAGGTTATAGCTGTCAGAGAAGCAAGTGATAAAAAGGGAATTCCACTGACGGGAGGTGTGAGATAAGAAGCTGTTGGAGTAGAAGAAATGGCTATATTTAGTTGTTTGACAGTGAAAAGGGTGGAACCACAGATTGGAGGTCCCTTTCCAGAGCAACGACCAGGTTAAATTTTAACATTTTAAGCCATACTTGTTCATCCCAGTTCACAGATTCATGAGAAAATAGACATTTGGGTGGAGTCATACAGTAAGCAGTGCAACTAGAAATAATAATTTTTTTAATTTTTTTTTTTTATATCACCACAAATAGATTAAAAATCCAGATCACAAATCCGCCCCCCACCAACATTAAATTGACCTCCCCCATGCACGAACACACACATGAAAATCAAAACAAATATATATTTTTAATTTGTAATCTGGAGTGTTTAAGCATTAATATATTTAGAAAGAATGCCAGATCAAAAATTTCAAAATTTTTATTTATTTTTTTTTTTACATATTAAGAAATCAGTATATTTGTTTAGGCTGATATGGAGGTGGGGGAGTCTTGGTTTATACATCAAACTGCCACCATTATCTTTTATAAAATTTTATTTTTTGTTTTGATAACCTAGCATGCTTAATATATCTTCTTTTATATGTTGTGTCCCTTCAGGACGTGAGTGATCATGGCTCTCCACAATTTCCTGTCCTTTGTAACTCTTAGTTATCACTTCATATTCCTGCTCTGCCATTTATTTACAAAAGCTTATTAGGTAGCTTACTTGTTGCTTTCCTCTGTTTCTCTTGCCTTTAGTATGTCCCGTGAATGTCAAATTTTCTGAGTATTTTTTCTTCATTATGAATCCTAGAAATTTCATCTGTCTTTTCTGATTCTAACTATGTGTCCTTAAAATTTTGTCTTTACTCACATTTTTCAGTCCATGATATTATCAGCATCCTCCTGTAGAACCACATTTCTATTACTGCAATCTTTATCTGTGAAGAGCTTGTCCAACATTCACTGCCATATGTGAATGGTTATATTAAATAGCAGTTCAGTACTTTGTTCATTGTTTCTAATGAAATTTTCCTGCTTCTTAATACTTGGCTTAGCTTTTGGAAGGCATCTTTCACTATTCCAATGCACCTTTGGATTTTTGTGCCATATTTTCCATACTCTGTTAAAAAAAAAAAAAATTGAGAAAGATGATGATTTCTGGTCCAAGTACCAAATCCACCAGGATTTGTTCAGAATGTTCATAACCTGGATAATTTTCTTATTCACAATAAAGGCAATAAAGCCATCCAGTGTGCAAAAATAAAGTGCAAATAGATCATTCCACCTCGAATCAACCAAAGGCCACAGGCAACCATCCTAAAAAATCTGGAAAAATTCATGTGTTCCATGATCAAATTTATCAATATATAACAAATATTAGATCTGTACATTTAATAGATTTAAAGTTGGAGCATCTTGAAATTCACTGTTTTTTTGCATCTTAATAAATAAGGCATTTGACAAAATTTTGACAATCATAGCTCCAAGATGTATAGATTTGAAACCTGGTAACAATAGTTAATATTTATCATAGATTACAAAAATATAAACAGTTTAAGTGTGTCTGATGTACTTTTTATTTTTATAAAGACCTGGAAATTCAAAAAGACACTGTCCATTTTAATAGTTTCTCATTTACATACTATCCCAGATACAACATTCAAATTAGTTTTCCTGTCATTTATCACCTAATAGATTATTTCATTGCAGTAACTATATTCATTCCTGTTAGAGGAATGTCAGTATTACTGTTTGAAAATGGCTCAATTTTTTTTTAACATCCTTAAAATTTGTGTATTTTTCATGATATAAGTTTAAAAGAAAATTTACTACATATTCTTACATGTCTGAAGGTCATATGACAAAAGTTTCATTTGTGGCCAGACTTTAGTCTGGGCTAAAATATATTTTTCTATAACAACTTATCATACCAAACTCACAGTTGTTAATTTTAGCACCTTGATACTTGAATATTTGTGATTTATTGATAAATTTGATCAAGAAACACCTGTGAATTTTCCCAGATTATTCTATGAGGGTCACCTGTTACTGTCAGTTGATTTGTGATAGAATTGCCCAAATTTACATGAAAAAATATCAAAGTAACATTAATTATAAGTGACAATTATTTCCCAGTAGATTTCACTTGGTGTAAAGATGAAAAGAAACCAAGTCTGAAGTTTATTATATATGATGAGAAATTGTCAAATGAAAGTCTGGTCCTTTCTAAACTTCAAAGACTTTTATTTTTTATGACACAATAATCTTAATGACAAATCTACTATTTTAGATGTTTGTCAAAATCTAAAAAAAAAAAGAAAAAGTTCAAAGTTTCAAGTTAAATACAAAAACAGCTGTTTGTTGATGAATATTTTGTGATAAGTAGTTCACAGTAGCAGTTTAGTCTAAACAAGAAAGTAGTAATGCATATATAAATAATTATGTACAATTAATAACAACACTTTTTATTACCTGAGCAAACTAAATAGAAAAAATGCAAAAGATGTGAATGAAAATGTGTGTTTGTGTGTATAGAGATGTCCTTTTCTATAGATACCTGTGTGCAAAGTTCCTATGAAAAATTGGGAGAGACTTACATTTGAGAAGAGTCCTTTGTTGGTTTGTTAGAATTATTAGATATGCCTATGGGCAGTCAAGTAAGCTTAAGACATTGTGTATTGTGTTGTGTTCAATGTGACACAAGGTTCACTGGAGAATAAAAAGTCCTTCATAGTTGAACAAGACATGTCTTACCTCTAATGAATCTTATTGATATAGAGACATACTTTTGCACACCCTTTTCTTATGTACTGCTTTTGGCAGTGTCATTTAGCAGTCGTTAGCATGTTCTTTTGTAAATAAGTCCAGTAACTCACAGAGTCTGCAGTTCACAAGGTTTCCTGTGTTTCCATTATTTTAGCAAAGATCATTCACCAGAATATTGTGTGGTACGAAAACCAAAAATGAATGATGACAAATGTCATGTGAACCGATAGGAAAAGGAAGACATCGAAGAAAAACCTATGTTAAGCAATAAAACTGTGAAATCTCAGAAGCAAAAAAAAATAAATTATTAATCATAATTTACATCATCAACATATTTTAATGCCTGAGAAAAACTAAATAAAAAAAGAATTCAAAAGTTGTGAATAAAGTTGTGTGTGTGTGTGTGGAGAGATGTACAAAAGTTCCTATGAAAGATAAGGAGAGACTTACATTTTAAGAAGAACTCTTTATTGGTTTCTTAGAATTATTAGATATGTCTATGTAAATAAGTACGTCTAAGGCATTTGTCTGCTGAATACTAGTATTATATTCAATGTGATGTGTGTTTTTCTTTAAAAGCCCAATCACCCCAACTCCATCCTCAGGAAGAAAAGAAGACATGGCCTATCTCTAATGCATCCCATGTGTAATGGAGAAGGAAGAGAGAAATACTTTTTTGTAACCTTTTGCTTTTTATACTGCTTTGGCATTGCCATTGGGCAATCATTAACAGAAGTTCTTTGGAAGATGAGTGGTGTAATTTCATAAGTTAAATAATTGCTGAACTTACTACAAAAGAAAATGAAACCACACCCAATTGTCAAATTTTTAATTCTACCTGCTTGCAAAGCAGTTGTATAAATAATGTTTGGTGCTGTGTTTGTTTGAAAATGAAATTAATAAAATTCACTATGATCATACCATAGCCAGATTTGTTTGAAGATATTGAGGTTAATGTGAAAATAAAAATGTCAAGACTAGCCTGTTGTGATAATAGCAAACCTTTTAAATTTGACTTTTAATTGCTTCATTTACAAGAAAAAAAGATTATAGGACAGTATTTATGTTGCAAATAAAATTTTGGAAAATTACTGATGGTTTTAATGTTCAAAATGATTACACAATGTCCATAAAATTCCCTTGGGAAAAACTGCGTTGGGATCTGTACAGATGGGTCCTCATGCCTGACTGGCAAAATGAATGATTTTGTGGCATGTATAAAAAAAACCAAAACAGTGAATTAAAGCCTGTTCATTGTTTTATTTTATTTATATCATTTAGTTCTGAAAAAAAAAAAAGTACAATTTTTATTTGAAAAACAGACAAATCAATTTATTGAAGCTAAGCCTATTAAATTGTATGTTTTCAAAAAGAAATGTGTTTTAAAACATAACACTTTTTCATTTGCTGCTGATGTGTTGAGTATTAGGTTTTATATCAGAATACAGAGACAAACAATGTATGAATCTTTGACCATAATACAAAATTTAGTGAACTTTGGTGGTCAAAATTGGATTATGTATCTGTTATATTTGGTAATTATTATAAGGAAATTATAATGTCCAGAAAAATATTTTGAAATCCACAATTAATTTTCATACTTTCAAAGAAATGATGCCTTTTTGGTTGAATAAAATCAGAAATAGAAATTTAAGCATGATTCCAAATATACAGTCAATGATGAAATTATTTGTACATGCATCAATTTTGAATATTTTATCCATTTCTCAGACTCTAATCCCTGTATGATGCCAGGTTTTTTTTATATGTTAATAAACACAAAAAAAAAAAAAAAACTCAATTTTCAGAAGAATACATTAAACACAACAAATTTGACAGGTGAATTATGCAAAATAGGAAAAGACAAAATTATTTGTACAGTATGAAAAATAGAAAAATTGAACAATTTTCACAATATAAATAGTTTATACTATGGGCCTTTCATCTTTGATAAGTTGTTGAAATTTATTCAGTAGAATATTTGTGATAATTCCATTCAAATGGTTACATCATGTGGTGAATTTTTAGTGACCGACCATTTATTCAAAATTTCAATTCTTAACATAGATTTTCAATAGGATTCATGTCAAAACTTAGCATTTAAAGCCATGAGAACAGAATTTTTTTCTTTCACAAGTCAGGTAAATATGTTTGGGATCATTATTTCAAACCAATTAGCTGATTTAGGATGAAGATCTTCCACAGTAGTTATCCATTTTAATCTTTATTTTTAAACAGTTTGAGATTTCATTCTTTGTCTGAGCATGGAAGAAAACCAAAGTCCCACTGAAAACAACCCCAAAAACATCATGCAATTGCCAAATGTTTTATGATTGGTATCAGTGTGTTCTTTGGGGGTTGTAGGAAGGGTTCACCTTCCTTGTGCCCAATCTTTCTGGACACTCATTATGTCCAAAAGCTCAATTTTTATTTCATCAACCATGTACTTGTTACTCAAAGCAATTTTCTTTGTCCAAATGTTTTTAGACAAAATTAAACCGAGCTTTTTGGACAAAATTTGTACAGAAAACTTAGTCATGGTCAGATGAGGCTTTCCTTAAAAAAAACATTGTATTGGCAACATTAAAACCTGATACCCATCTTATCCAAAACTTTAGGCAATGTTTTTCAAAATAACTATTTGGTTTATACAAAACTTGAAATAAGAGTTTTGTGAAATCTTGGTGACAATTTCAAAATTCTGGATGCCCAGGCAAATATCTGTCGTGTCAAACTTTCATCTAAGTTGGCAATTTACTTTTCCATAGATCTAGGGATCCCAAACATATGTTTGAAATCCAGCTGTAACTATTTCCCGACTTGTGGAAAAGATTACAGTTGTCTCAAGTCGACACTAAGCTCCTTTGTCTTCCTGGTGTGCTTGAATTCTATTAACCTTTAAAAATGCAAATAAATCTTGGATTCTTCAAAGCAACATTTCAGGAGTTTTGTATGTAACCATTGAAGAATGGATGTGTATCCACTGAATATTGTTTAAACCTCATCAAAAAAGCTTAATAAATAAAAATTTTAATTCCTTAGAATAATGTTGAGATGTAAGAATGACAATTAAAAGTTTGATAAATGTGATGTTTTCTTTTTCTATTATTTCAAATATTGTACTGAATAAATTTGTCTTTTAGGCTTCATTTTGAAATAATTGCCTGTCAAATTTGTTGTATTTAAACTATTGTTCTGAAAATTGAGTTTTATATTCTTTTTTTCTTGCTTATTAACATATATAAAACCTGGCATCATACAGGCATTAGTTTCTGAGAAATGGATAAAATATTCAAAATTGATGGGTGTACGAATAATTTCATCGTTGACTGTGTATATATATATATATAGAGAGAGAGAGATTAATACAAATATAAAATTTGTCACTTAGCTCATTGATGTTATTTTCAGTGTTTTGTAGAAGAATCCTTTTTGTAACTGTTCAGTCCATTTTTCAGGATGTTCCAGCCATTATGATGCTCTCTAAGATATATATAAAATTGTTTATGCCAAACAAAACATGTTGAACAGTAAATTACCAGAAGCTAATGCATTCAAGCCTTATCACATTGAAATACTGGTTCTTATCCTGTCATCAAAGTTAAGCAATGTTGAGCCTGGATAGTACTTTGATTGGATTACCAGATGCTTTAAGGTTGCATGGCATAAGAGATAATGTCTTAGAATGAGAAATTGGAGTTTCAAATCCAGTGGAATTCATTACATTCACTTAAGCTCAAATACCATTGGGGAAGATATGAACCTGTCCCTTCTCCCCCAGTTATGGGTTAAATTAGCAGGCCAGTAGTGTTACTTGGCAACTAGTCTACTACAGAAAGTAACCATAGACTAATGTGGGAATTCTACCAAGTCAATAATGAACAAACAAGGAACATGATCACCCAAACAGTCATTAGACATGTCACATAAGGAAGACATGCATTTAAGATGAGTTGATTCATGCAAATGAGATGCTCAGTATATAAAAAAATATAGCAACAATAGTCAACAGATAAAAGTTCAAATGACATATCTTCTAACTTGATTTTTTGCAGAGACACTGTTTTGTTTGTGAGTCTGGGATAAATCTAAGTAAAATGATATCTCAGCAAAAACTTCAAGTTGGAAGATAAGTCCTTTTAGTTTTATATATATATATATATATATATATATATATATATATATATATATATATTGTTAGTTGATGTGAGTTTGTGATCCTGGGTTTCACACTCTTGACAATTGCAAAAGAGCACTTTCAATAAGTACCATGCATATGTAATATATAGATAATATATACAAAAATTATATACACACACATTTAGTGTTCCTCTTATGAGACCCAGTATATTTAAAAAAAACAACTGTAATAAGTGGCTCAATTGACATATGTGCCTGACAACTTCGAAAACCATGAAACTTTAAGTTGCACTACAAACATAGTTATATGTGTAATTATTAATATATACTTCATAGCTCTGTTTAATTACATTGAGCATTGTTTTGTTTGCACCATAAATTGAGTAAATATTTATTTGCTTATCTGTTTATGCACACTATCACATGCATTTTGTGTTGCTAATATCTCATTATTTAGTTTACATTCAGACTTATATGTATGTATGTATGTATGTATCTATCTATAATATATATATATATATATACACACACACAATATAAGAAATTATTTTATTGAAATGTAATTACAATAGAGTGGGTTAAATGCTAAAGGGTTAAATTCCAATATGCCAGAAATTTGAAGTCTCTAAAATTGTCCATTGGCATATTTGTTGGCTGTTTGCCTTAAAAGCACTAACATACTTATAAGAAAAAGATTTTTTTTTTTTAAATTTTAGTTTCATACAAGATTAGAATTGTGGAACACCCAGTAGGAAGCAAACTCTCTTCACTAGCAGTGAAGTGACTAACCACTGCTCTCTAACTGGTACACAGGTATTTATTAACACTGATAAAGAGCTCCATTTGTTGAGTGATAGCATGGATGAAAATCACTGAATGGTTATTTATATAACATTTTGAACATTCTCACTGACAATGTCCTAAAACATATGTTGGTCTATTTTCATGGCAGATTTAGTTAAGGTTTAAGGATAATATCTCATACCTTTTAATCTAAAAATTTGTGCCCTAACCCATGTAATAAAACTATATATATGTTTCATTGAATAATATAGACATATTGTATCTATTTATTTTTATACTGATCCTTTCCAGTTCACTAATCAGTTCCTTGATGTTAAGATAAAATTCTCCAAGGAAGGTGCTATGGTTTTTGTTAACCCAAGTACTTTTGATCTATTCCAAGTTCATTTTCAGGGGTAAATTATGAAAACAAACTTATTGTAACTGTGATAAAATCTGCATTTCATTGTGAACTTTGGCAAAAAATGATCCATCTTTGAACATTGTGAACTGGTGCTACACATTCACAAAGAACTGTAGCAAATTACTGGGAAAATATCACTTGAGAACTACCAACAGCAGCAACAGCTAAAATGTATAGCATATGTAGTTAAGAAAATAATGAAATAATAACAATGTTGAAATTTCACGCCACTCCAAATAAAAGGTTAGTAAGGAAACCCACATCAATAATGGAAAGAGTGATAACAGTTACTGGACTTGAGAAAGCTATTTTCCTTAAAATTTTAAAAAATGTCAACTGAAAGCAGTACTGGCTTGGTTAATGAATAGGGAAACTGCTAATATTATCATTACCATATATATTCTTTTATATAGTGTTTTTTTTGGTTTTTGTTTTCTTTAAGACTGCTTATGACTCCCTTCTTCATATTCTCAGTATCCTTCTGTAGAACCACATTTCTGTTGCCTCCAGTTTTCTCTTCACTCTGAAGAAATTGTTCTGTATTCATTGGCATATAGGAGGACTAATATTATATAACAGTTCAGAGCTTTTTTCTTTGTTTCTAACAAAATTTTCTTAATAATTTCTTTTGTTTATTGGAAGGTATCTTTTGCTATTCCAATGTGTCTTCAAATTTTGGTGATGCCTTTTCTATCACCTGTTATAACACTTCACAGTTAAATTTCTGTTCTTTGCATTATTTTTGTACCATCAATTCATGCCTCATGTGTTGGGCTCACAACCAATACATTCTGTCTTATTATTGAGCGCATGTATCAGAGATCTCAAAAAAGTAGAAAAGATTGAAAATCTTCCATATTTGTAATTAGACACTGTTAGCTTATATTTCTTCTTTTTGTTTTGTTTTTCTTGCTTCATCAAGTGTGCCTACTCAGTGCAGGACAAGAGTAGATGAAGGGGAGACAACCAAAGTATTTTGTGTATTTTAGATTCACAAAAAAAAAAAAAAAAAAAAAGATACATCTATATATTTATGATGCTGTTTGCCCTGAAAGCATTAATAAGTTTATGGGAGAGAGAAAATGAACACTTTCCATAATTTGATTGAAAATAGTTCTTTGCTTTTAATGGTTTTAATATGTTTACTATTCTTAGTGCAGACAAGAAAATGGCTTCAGGTTACTAATTTAGTT
This sequence comes from Acanthosepion pharaonis, assembly GCA_903632075.3. Taxonomy (NCBI): domain Eukaryota; kingdom Metazoa; phylum Mollusca; class Cephalopoda; order Sepiida; family Sepiidae; genus Acanthosepion; species Acanthosepion pharaonis. Next base: position 555,916 of record CAHIKZ030002700.1, on the reverse strand, counting down.
AAAGAATTTGTGTATAAAATGATTATATTTGTGATGAAAAGAGTGTGAAATGTTTGGCAATGATTTTCACATTTATGGAGAGATAGATAGAGTAAATAATTGATAATTATTAGATGAAGATAATGATTTTTTTTCATTGACCTTCTATGCAGTTAGGAAAATATGCTCCAAAATAGAATATATATATATGAAGAGTATATGAAAAGTTCTCAGCCCAACCAAGAAATATTTATAACAAAAAGATTCTGATGTTTGATTCAGATCTTTCATTGTGCATGTGATATATATATATATATATATATATATATATATATACTTTAATTGTTCAATAACTCTGAGAGCAATGATGTTAGGAATTCTAAACTCCTGGTTGGGCCAGCCTTAGTTTCAAGGTCGCAAATGAAGACCCAGACTAAGTCAGACCGACCCCAAAGACCGTAATGGTAGAACAAGTAGATGATGATTACAGCAAGATCTCAACAATTGAACCAGTGGAGGAAGAGGGCTACACATGATGGACATGCGACAGATGGTGCCACTTGAAATTATAACAGTCAGCAGCAGTCTGTTGCAGTTTCATAACTGGATTCTTTATGTCTCATTCCATATGTGCAACAGAGGAAGGTCATGAAATCAAGTGTATGGGTCACTTCCTGGTAAGTTCAGCTTCATCTTAAACAAATTCATGCCTTCATCACTTTCTCTTAATCTGTTTTTCTTTCACCTCTAATTCTTGCAAAACTAAATAGCAATAGAAAAGGGACAGCAGTTGCAGGTTTTGGTGCAAAATTGGAAGCTTCTAGTCCTGAATGAAACTCCATGTTGGCAGTGAATTTAGTCATCAACACCATTATCATAAAAGAAACAATCATTTAAGAAGAAATTATATTCTTGAGTACGAAACCAAGTTGCTCCTACCAACAAGTTTAATTACTTTTGACATTATTTTTAGTGGTGTTGTAGAGTAGTTTTCACAGTGGAGGCTTGTATTTCACTAAGTCGTTCCTAAATTAGGTTCAACGTACAAAACGTTAGGAACTTGCAATAATAGTTAATGACGCAGCAATCTAGTTGTGGGGCTCATACTTTAATGTCTGACATCGACTGACTCACACAACTCACTGAGCTCTACTGGTGACTGCCACTACTACTACTTATCTGTGGGAGAGTCTATTTACAATAGAATAGGTATGTTCCAGTATAACAAGTGGATACATGTGTTTGAATAGATACACCTGTTTTCAAAATGATGTAAATTTATGTCTGTCAGCCTGTGCATTTGAGAGTCTTAATAAAGAAAATGTGCCTTCCAGCAGGGTTTGAGCCTGTGTGACCCTTGCAGAAGAAACCACCACTTAGCCTAGCAAACATTTAGGCTGTTCAGCAATGAAAAACTTTCACAGTCAAACAAAGTTCTGTTACCCTAGCTAAGAAATGCATATCCCTTGTTTGGATCTCTCAAAGCCCAAATCTGCTAACTTTTATTTTATTTATCTGAAATATAAACAAAGTAATTTCTCAGGAATTAATGGATTTAATTTATAATCTGAATTCTTTTTTATTTTATTTTATTCACACACACACACACACACACACACACACACATACTACATATGTATATATTTAGAAAAAATTAATGGATTTATTTTTAATCTCACATTTTTATTACTTAAATGTTGTTATGGTGAGACTTTGTATTTGAAATAAATGACCCATTTTTACTTATTAAATAGAGTGAATTACATCTATTGGCCTGCATATTCAAGAAATCTATGTAAAGAAAATACAGTTTGATTTAGCATGCTTTACAACACAGCCATGAAGGACTTCACAGCAAACAAGGTTCTTTTTACCCTCTTTAAGGAAAGCACATTCTCTTCATTCAGATTATTTTTCTAGAGAACCTATATCAGCTCAGTCACATAATCCAAAATATAAACAAAGCAATTTCTAAAAATTTAATGGAACATTTTTTGATCTGACAATTTTATTACTTCAAATGTTATTATAGTGGACACTTCTTATTTGAAATAGACATATTTCAATACACCTGATATGCAGATATGGCTCAATACACCTGATATGCAGATATGGCTCTCAAATAAAATAATCAAAGTGAAGGTAATGTGCTTTCCTTAAATAGGATAAAAAGAGCCTTGGTTACTGTGTCCTTCGTGACTGAGCCATAAAGCATATCTGATCAAATGGTAGTTTCCCTTACAAAAGTGGGATGCAGAGCCACTCCCTGTCAGAGGGCACATTTTCTTTACTTGCATTTCTCGATTGCAAAAAACTGATAGATGTAATACACACTGTTTCATGAATAAAAATGGGACATTTATTTCAAATAGGAAGAGACAACTATAATAATATTTGAAGTAATAAATATACATATATACAAAAACTAAGACACTTTTATATGCAAGAGTGCTTCAATAAGTCCATAACCTGACAGATATTTATTAGCTGAATTTTGATCTGAGATTTCCATTGTATAATGCATCATCTATGTGATTAATATCCACTATGGAATTAAGTGCATTGGCAAGGAAAGAAATTAAATTGAAAAACATTTGTTTGGTAAAATAATTGCCTTTTCATCATGAGACTGTGTACTTATTGATTTCCTTATATATATATATATATATATATATACACACACACACACACACAATTCTATCTATCTATATATATTCGCACACAACTATCTATCTATGCACACACACACACACACACATTATATATATATATATATATATATATATATATATATATATGCAATAAGAGAAGATACATATAAATATATGAATATTTATACATGCATAAAATGAAAAAATAGATAAAGGACAGTTGTAAGCATTTTTATTTTGCTTTTCATTTCTGTTTAATATATATGGTGGTTTGCTTGTTAATTGCTTATAATTGCACAACTAAGATAATTATTTAATTTTTAGCAAAGGACTTAACGAAGATTCTTAACGAGCACAGCTAAATTCAATTAACATCATAATTGCTTGCCAGGAACATCCATACCACAAAACAAAATACTTTACAAAAAATGATGACAAAAAAATATTGACAAAAATATAATCAGTGCTTCATTTGAAAAATAGAATTAAAACACTTTACGATGCTGAACATCTGACAATTATTACTCACTGCAAACAATAATAATTTAATTTCTTACCCGAAATGAAACCACTGTTTGCGGCAAAATGACAAAAAATAAAATCCAACTGGTAAAGTCCTTTTGTCATGTTTTCTTTTAGTTTGTTAATGTTTCTAAATAAGTTGCATTTTACTTACTGGCTTTGCTGTTCTGACTTGGCACTGGAGCTGAAAACATGGGTTTTTAGTGTTTTAAAGTGAATTAAGGAGAGGGAAATTTGCATTAATAGGATTTCAGGTGAATGTTAATTAAAGAAAAGTAGATGTAAATAAATCTGAGAGACTTCTGAGTGGGAGGAAATTTTGTTCCTGAATTTGGTTTGATTTTCTCATAATTATTCTTAGAGAATCAAAGAAAAAAAAATTAGTTATTTGAAGAAACTAAAATAACTAACATTTTTCTAAATGTAATGTTATTTTTTTTCAATTGTATTACTTTTATTCAGTTTTTTTTTTTTTTTTTTTATTGGTACCACCCCATGCAAGGCAGTAGAACCACTAAAACACAAGGGGTTAGATGGTGTGGAAGAATTAGGAACTCAAACATTAATAATTGACAGAAAGAGAGAAGAGTAATCAGGAGGATAGTAGATAGTGATTGCATTTAAATTTTTGCAGATTAAAGATGGCTGGAAAGTATGGAGCAGAAAGGGAGTTCCACAAGTGAGAAGTATGAGAAAAGAAACTGTTAGCATTGAACTTAGGGCAACATCTAGCCAGTGCAACTGTAAATTGATGAGATCTCGATGCCAGTCTAGTACTGTACTTAAATTCCAATAGTCTAAGTACCATAACAAAGAACTCATTTAAACAATTTTTTTTGTATTATTATTTTTATTCATTTTTTAGATTACTTTTTATAATTTCTAGAAATTTTTATAATTATATATTTTTAGAATTTATACATTATTTTTATTCATTTGTAATGTTATTTTGTAAATGTACGGTAAAATTTTTAAAAGAAGCTAAAAAACTAAAAGAACTAATTTTATTCTTGAAAGAATTTACTTTGTGTTTGACAGTATCTACCTATATTTCTGAGATGAGGCATTATGTACACTATTTACATTATTCAGACTATTGTCCTCATCTTTGTTGCCATATTTATCACAACGTTTCAGCCATTGTACACTCTGGCCTTCTTCAGGTGTTTGGAATGTCGAACTGAACCCTTTATTTCACTCGCTGGTGTAAACTGTTCTCGTTCCACATGCCATGTTTAATGGATGTCAGTTATCTCCTGTTAATTCCCCTCTCCAAATTCTCCACTGCCTTAACCAAGTATTGAACTCACAATCTTTGGGTTCTGTCAATGGATCTAACTAACACCTTTATCCACATGCCATGTGTCCTTGAGGCTGAAATGTTGTGATAAATATGGCAACAAAGATGAGGACAACAGTTCAAATAATGTAAAATAGTGTTTGTGTTTGACTTCTGTGATTTTGTTTCTTTTCAAAACTTGAAAAGAAGAAACATCAATTTGGAGTTTGAGTTCAAAATATTAGAGATAAATGTCTGAAATATCAAGAATAAATGAAAAAAATCTAAAAAAACGGGAAATATTCTTGGATTATTTAAACTTTACTCATTGTTAACTATTATTATTACAAGAGAGCAATATGCCAACAAAGTGACATTATTTTACAAAATATACAAAACCCAATATACTCATCATTACACCAACTCTTATATTGATTGATTCATTTTTTTACAGTTTATCAATAATTTCCAGGTTATTTAATGGCATCAAATATTTTTAGATTGTACAAACATTTTTTTCTTTTTTAGAGATAATAATGGTTAATTTTTATTTATTTACTTTTGTAGCTAGGTTCACTCTGGAAGCCTAGGTTCGGGGGCATGTGGACGCCTAGGGTCGGGGGCACGCTGGACGCCTAGGGTCGGGGACACTCTGGACGCCTAGGGTCGGGGGCACTCTGGAAGCCTAGGGTCGAGGGCACGCTGAAAGCCTAGGGTTGGAGGCACTCAAGGTAGAGGGTTATGTTAAGGGGTAGTTTATATGGATAATGGGAAGATAGCAGTTAACTCTAGACTTGAACAGATTAAGATTGTAATGATCAGGAGAAACATCTTCCTGGGAGTCTGTTCTACAGAGCAGTGGTTTGTGGGAACAAGCTGCTCAAACGGAACTTCTTGCTGATGGAATAGGGAGGTGAATGTGGGTGGTTTGCTACTATGTAAGTAGCATGGTGGGTCCTGGCTGTAAAGTTTAGACTTAGCACAACCAAGGAATGTAGTTTGTACAAGTCTTACTAATTACGCCATAGCTGGGAAGAGAATAGATGAAATTATAGCTTTTCTTAAGGGTATTTGTGCATAAGTAAATATAACGAACCCAATGGGAATTGAAACTTGGCTCTCTGATTAACAATTCTGAGCCATTATCCATTACACCACCCACACATCCAAGCTTACATGACCTGGTATTCCCAAGTGGTCACTAATCCAGGTACTGATCAAACTTGACATTGCTTATCTTCAATAATCGTGTTTCAAAAAAAAAAGTGTTTCAAGGTGATATTGTCATAAGCCACTGTGGTAAAGGGCGTACCAGGTATAGTGGGCACAAGCATCACATCCAAAAGTGTGCGATAAGGTCAAAGATTTTGATACACACTGTACATTTTACTCCAAAATATTCTTCCTAAGAAACAATACATTGTGGAACTGACTCCCATGTGGATGTTTCTCTGAACACTAAGATCTTAACCTCTAGAGCCTGATATTATCTACCATATCCTCCTAATCATCACTTCCTTCTTCCTAGACAAGTCACATAGGCTGCCTCTTATCTCAGACTACCCAGCCACAATGCTCCCTGTCTACTCCCACTCATTAACAGAGATGCAGAGTGTCATTCTCTATGGAATATGTTCAGTTGGTTAATGTCAAGCAACTGCCAAGATAATTTGTGGCATTAAAGAGGGTATTTACTCTAATCCATGTTTATTCACAAAGAAACTGCTCTGTGGAACCGACCAACTCTATAGATTATGTTTCACAGATCACTACAGTCTTAACCTGTTCAGGTCTAGTGTTAACCATTATCTTTCATACTTATCTGCATAAACTGTGCTTCATAATCTGTAACCCTCTACCTTGAGTATCCCTGCTGAGCCTTGTTCAGGGTGAACCTCATTGTAAAAAAAAAACAAAAAAACATTATTATGATTCAGTTTGACTAATATTTGCTGCCACTTTATTTTTTAATTTCTTTTTAAAACAACATTTCTCTGGCCTGTGAGTGCAGAATTGGAATAAAGCTGATGGTGATATTTGAATTCAATGTCCCTTCTGTTCCAGGGAATAATGAACACACCAACTGTTTTAACCATTAAATTACAAGAGCAACAAGGATTTTAGTTTAAATCACAGAGGTCTTATTCTTTGATTTCTAACCTGCATTGTCCAATTACTGCTGCAATAAGAATTTTATTTTATCAGACATTTCTGTACATTCATTACTTAAAAAACATTAATAAAGACACGTATTGAGAGAATATGTACACATTATAGTAAAATCATTAAGAAAGTGTTATTCTGTAAGAATGAAAAGAGAGAGAAACAAAAATTTTATACTTAAGAAAAGAACATTAGAAATGATAGAGTTCTTTTAACAAATTCAGAAATGACTAGCATCTCATCTACAGTCACTCCCTCACAGATGCGCCATCACCTCTCTCTGTCTTTTTTATAAATACTTTCATGGCAATTGCTCTGAGGAGCTGCATTCGCTGGTTCCCAGACTTCATGAGTTCAAGTGCCCTTTCACTGTTGAAACTATTAAATGTAGCCGTCTCTTCTATTCCAATAGCTTCATATCTCGCACCTCTCGCCTGTGGAACTCCCTTCCCTATTCCTGTTTCCCTGAGAGATATAATCTCCAACTATTCAAATGTAATGTCAATCGACATCTCCAGTTCCCTTGATCTATCCACTATCCTTCTCCTCATCCTTTCCTCTATCACTCCTATCTGATCTTGCTCCAAATCTTTTGTAACCCCTTGCATCCTAGTGGCCTTGCTTGGGGTGAAACGCTTAAAAAAAAAAAAGACAGAGAACAGAACTGATAGAGTTCTTTTAACAAATTCAGAACTGATAGAGTTCTTTTAACAAATTCAGAACTAATAGAGTTCTTTTAACAAATTCAGAACTGATAGAGTTCTTTTAACAAATTCAGAACTGATAGAGTTCTTTTAACAAATTCAGAACTGATAGAGTTCTTTTAACAAATTCAGAACTGATAGTTCTGTTAAAAATTGTGAAATGACACGTTTCTATTAAAATATTATGAAGTGATAAAGCTCTATTAAGAATATGAGAAATGATAAAGTTTTATGAAAATTTCTCTCATGGTGAGGCATTTGATTTAGCCAGAGAGAAAACTAGCTAAAAATGTTGAAGTGAATATGGATGCTTGTCTGATGGTGTTTTTAACTTTTCAGTTCTCTCCTTGTTAAAGATATTAATTCATAGGGCAAAGTAAAATTATAAAAACAAAGATTAATGGTTAATACTATTATTATATTATTACTTGTCTTAGACAATTTTATTATTGCTGCTTTCTAGGTCTTTATTATTGCTATTATCTTTTTATAAGTTTTATTTCATCTTATTATTGACCTTTATCAAGAGTACTGGGTTTATACATTTTTCATTCCCTAAGTCAGACAGAATGAAAGCCAAAAAATTGCTTTGAATAAGATTTAATTGTGCATTCACAAATCCGGATCCTAACGTTTCTGGAAGTTACCTCAACCATTTTGACTATAAAAGGATAATGGTAATCTTAAAAAAGTTATCCTGATGTGAAAAATTCAAATAATTTGTATGAAGAAATTTGCCAGTTTGATTCAATCCATGGTTTTTCAAAACAAGATTTGCAAATAATTTGATCCTTGGTTTTCATTACAGTGTATCTGAAAAGTACCAGTTTTACTTTACAGACAAGATTTTGCTTCAACTAATCAGCAAAGACCACTTAAACTCACAGAACTTATAATTGTACAATTTTTTTAATTCCACTATTTTGACATCTTAAGTGCAATTCTTGCTTAAGGCACTCTGATTGACAAGGATTACTTGAACAGACTAGCAGGATTTATTGCATAAAAAAAAAATACATTTTTTGATTTAAAGTCTCTTGAAGGTCAGTTATATATAAGTTGCAACACTTCATGTAGAGTAATGGTTAATGAGACTAGACTGGTTTACCATTAATACTTAGGAGTGAGTTCAATTTCCACTAGGTGCCCCATTCAAAATTTGATATTAAAAAAACCCAACAAAAATTAACATGTAAAATCAACCAACCAAACTACATAAATGCCTTGGCATTGGGGTAATGGTTAATGAAGGTAGTCTGGTTGACTATTAATTGTGGTCAGCTTGATCCTCAGTGGATGTCCCAGACAATAGCATGATTTATGGGTACCCCTTCCAAAACTTAGATAACTTGAATCTGAGTGTTCATCTCTTTACTGAACTAACCCTCATAGCTCAGTGTAGTAAAGATGGCTTTTAGTATTAAGTTCTTCCAAAAGAAAGCTAATAATGTTTCATCATGACCAAGCAGACCCTAAATATACTCCAGTCCTGATGAATGTCTATATTTTCAATAAAGACCTTTGACTAAATTTCACTCTAGGCTTAAAGTAGAATTCATACTATTGTTTATAATGCTGGAAAAATGGTCAGTTCCTTTACCACCCAAAGAAATTACTTGACTCCTCCTTCCAGGCTCTATCTTTGCAAGAGACAGTTCAAACCAAAAATGGTATATTGCTGCCATGTTTGGGCTGGAGCAGCCCAGTTCTCACTTTTTCAGCCTCGACATTGTTCAAAAGCATTTATGCAGCCTTGTGCATGATGAATTATTTCCTACCTTGCAACCTCTTTCCCCACAGACAAAATGCTGCAAGCCTCTTGTTAAAATATTCCTATTTTTATGGCAAATGTTCAGAGGAGCTACATTTTTTAATTTCACCAGTTTAGAACCTCACAGCTAGGAGTCACCATGTCCTGTACACAGTTAAATTATCTTCAATCCCTTCATATTCCATTAGTTCTTCTTCAGAAAAGAATCCCAAGAGCATGTGTCCTTTGATGAAATATGATTTCAACCTATTCAAGTCTAAAATCAATTATCTATCCTACATATCACACTGTAATATGCATTTCTTACTTTTTTCCTTTATGCTCATACAGCATCCTTATTCAGTAGTCCTCTAACTTGAGTGGTTCTTAGCCCTTCTATTGAGTGAACAATAGTATAAAAAAATTAACCGGAAAAGGGTTGCCATATCATAAAATCAACCAACATAACCTAATGTAGACTAGAGAATAAACAGATATCAGCCATGTTTATGAAAATAATGAGAAAAGTATGAAAACAATGTTCTGTAATATGATCTGAAGATTCTTTGGAATTGATCTCATGATGGAATCTTAAAAGGTTAGAGAGTTGAGTGAGTGAAAATTTGCAGTAATATTTAACAGACAACTGCTAGCTCTGTATGCTACCTGAAGTGTATTAATTTTATAGTAACTTAACTGTACATGCTTAAAAGCTGAAACTTAGTAGATTAATAATTTGATATATGTTTTAAAGGCTGTATAAGATTGAATCTTTGCCAATATATCTTTTTATTTTATGTGAAATTAATAGAATATGCTGTAATAAAATGTCCACTATAATTTGAATCTAATTTGTTCATTTTATCAAATCTTAATTTATATTGGTTTATCAAGTTCAAGATGACTAAAGAAATTGATTAACTATTTATCTTATGCATTAAAATCAATCAAAAAATAATATCTTCATCCTAACAGGAAAATGCACTGATGGAAAATGAAATTACAAAACCTTGAAGGACAATGTTAATTTAGACCTAGATAAAGAATAAATATGCTCGGATTTAGTAGAGAGTTTGATAAAATTTTCAAAGTCTACAGTCATCTTGTGATGCAGTAATGCTCCCACCAGTGCATCATCTCTGTCTGAGGTTTAAACAGTGACACAAGCTGCTGCAATTAAGCTCAGTGGGATGAAAGAATTTAGTACAACCAGATCCCATTCCATGCATTTATTATTATATATATATATATATATATATATATATAAGGAGGCACGGTGGAGTAATGGATATCGGCTTGGATTGAGGAATCGCAGAGCTGAGTTCGAATCCAGGTTGAATCCATTACATTCACTTACATGCTAATACCCTTGGGAAAGGTGTGAATCCTCTTCTTCTCCCTCCAGCTATGGGTAAAATAGCAGGGCAGACTGTGTTCTGTAGCCTTGGATGGCAACTGGTCTAGGAGAAGGACAACTCTGAATTCAAAACCTGTGGAGGCTCGTTTGGGGACCTTGTGGCAGGTAGTGCACCAGGTCTCTGTATTCAGCCCTTCAAAAAGTGTGGATGGTCCTGCATGAAACCTTCACCACTATAATCGAATCTTATGTGCCAGTGTCGGGCTGTCAGTTTCCTGGAAACTGATCTGCTTGACCCTCATACGTCGAACGCGATGGGAGAATCGATATATATATATATATATATATATATATATATATATATATATTAGATAGAGAAAGAGAGGAGGAGGGAGGGAGGGAGAACACACAACACCCAGCATGATAATTCAAAGTGTAATGCTAAAACTATCAAAACAAAACTTCAGAGGAAGCAAACACCTACCCTGATTGCAAATAACTTTACTACCTGATGATGACCAAAGAGTTTGAAAGAACTTTAATATTTGGAAATACATCTATAATCTTGAACCATAAGAGTTTTCAATTTTTGGAAAAAATACCTGAATAATTTAAAAACAAAATCTTCAAAAAATATATACTTGTAGTCTTCAACCACTTATGCCAAAAAACAATTTGCTAACATAGACACACACATGTGTGCACACACACACACACACACACACTATATATATATATATAAATATATATGTAGGATTTTTATATAACTTTTTTTAAGTCTATAAGAGTGCTCTATTTTAAATAGTTTTAAAAGAATTTTTTAATATAAATAAAGATAACATTTTTTTATTATTTACCTATTCACTCTTTTTGATGCAGTTGTAATTTTCAATGTGAATTTTTCTTTGCCTTGGATGCACTTGAGTTCTCTATTTCTTTTGCACATTTCTCAAAAGGAATGCATCATCATGCCAACAGTTTGTAATAATTTTATTCCTTTTGTTTATTCATTCATTCATGTTCTTGAATTCCATGTTTTTCAGTTTATCATATATATATATATATATTGCAATTTCTTCATGTTTTTTATTATATCCTACTATTGGTGTTTGTTTTCCCTTTTATTTTACCATCCCATATATTTTTTGACAACATGGTGTGTCTAATATATATATATATATATATATATATATATAAACATCTGAATGCAGATGTAAGCAAGTTTCTATGAATATGTATAAATGTTTCAAATCTGAATGAGGTTATTTGCTCATTTGCACACCAGTTTGCAAATGATTGCTGATAAAGTTTGTCTTTCTGCTTAAAATGATGATGTTCCTGGTTGTAGATGTTTTGTCAAGTCAAGATTAATCAAGCCAACTCAGATTTAGTTAATTACTTACATGAGGAACAAAATTAGTTTCAGCCTATCAGAATTGGAGATCATGAAGTCTTTAACAGTCATAAATTAACCCTTTCTAATGAGTAATGAAACCTTTTTATAATCAGAAAAGAAATCAGGTGTTTATGTTATTTATGCAAAAAGTTTTTCGGTTTCTTATTGAATGTAGACATGACTTAACTAAATCCAGATAATTTTCTCATTCAAAGTTTTGTATTTTCCTGAAATTAAAATTAAAAGAAAAAAAAATCTATAAGGTTAAATTTAACTCCAATAGTGAAAGAAGTTTCTAAGTTCACAATCCAGTAAAGTTATATATCAAGAAAGAGATTGATGTGCATAATATATATATATATATATATATATATATACACATACAGGGTGTGATGCATAAATTGTCACTATTTTATATTTTAAATATTACATATTCACATTGTTTTTGATTTTGTCAACTGCACAGTATAGTAGGCTCAATTGGGCACCATCTTTGAGAAAAAAAGCAACTTGACACAATTCACTGCCCCAGAAATTTGGAAATGAAACACCATTTATACTAGAAGCTCCAATATCAACATTTCAAAGTGTTTGGGTGTCAATCTGAGGTCAGTGCTGAGGATTAAGAGAGTTGGATGAGTCTAATGGTGATTATGAAGGTGTTTGAAGTGATCACTAGTGATAGTGACATTATGCCTCCATTCATCTTCCAACAGGGTTTTAATATGGAGGCCTACATCAAGAATCATGAGAAGGTAATGCTGCCCTGGGTCAAGTGCGTGGCTGCTGGAAGACCCTATATCTGGCAACAGGACTCTGTACCATGCCGCACAAGCAGAACAGAGTCATGACTGTCAGATAAGTTTTGTGACCACATCACCCCTTATTTCTGGCCACCTAACTCCACAGACTGCAAGGCAAGGATTATGGCAGCATTCACCAACTTAAACAAGGCGACCATCCAGATGAGTTACAAGAGATTCCGAAGTCATGTGGAGGCCATGGTTTAAGCCAATGGTAATTTTATTGAATAAATTTACTCTTTAGTATTTCAAGATATTTTTGTGTAATTTTGGTAAATATATCTGTTAAAATAAGATGTCAGTGTTATTTTCAATTTTGCATAATTTAGACAAGAATTTATCCATTGCACCCTGTATATAAATACACTTTTATGAAACCTGCACTCATGTATGTGTGTTGTGTGTGTGTGTGTGTATATATATATATATATACACACACACACATATATATATATATATATATATATATATACACACCCTAGCCAAATTACCCACACCTTGATGTTTGTCACACATTTTTGTAAAAAAAAATGTGATTGATTTTAAATCATTGCTATAAATTGTGGAGAAAAATGATGCATTTCATTATTACTCAGTGACTTTGCTGATGAGACCACCTGTCAAGTTACGAATAATCCTATTCAGACAAGGAGAAAATTCCAACAGAAATTGTCCATAGTTCATTTCAGATAAAAAGTAGATGAGATATGGTCAAAGTTTTCAACATTCTTAAGTCAAAATCAAAGTAGGTCGTAACAGTTGTTGACTTTATTGAAATGGTGTAATAAAGTTATTTTTTAAAAATATAGATGTTTGTGATAAACTTGAGACACAATGTTTGTCTTTTTTTTAATATCATTTGCCTTAAAGAACATTTTCTCCCTAAATTCACAGAACCAACACAAACACACACACACACACACACAGTTTTCTATAACTTTCCCTGAGGAGTGGACATTACGTCTTCAAAACTCTGTTAGTAAATTGAACATTTTAATTTCTTTATACATGCATTCACTCAACTATATATTTGATGTTTACAAATTATCAATGAAAGAATTAATTTTTACTTTTACAATGTTCTCATTGATCGCTCTGAGTTAATAAATATTAACTGATAGTGTCAAGATTTATAGTTCAATGATTATCATGGTCTATTGGCAATCATTTTAGACTAAGCACCACATTATATATATATATATATATATATATATATAGGTAAAAAGTGAAAGTGTTAGAAAGATCTGTACTAAAACTTGTGGTACAGAAAAATAATAAGATTTGGAAAAGCAGATAATGGAATATTTATAATACATGTTTACAGAGAAATATAAAAATTGTCTTACATATGAGTTTTCAGAAAGGATCATTTTACCTTAATTGGTGTCACTTTTAGCTTTTCAAAAAGTTTGTAAATGTTTATTAGATTACTGTGTTTTCTTTCACCTATCTCTAAGTATGGCGTCCTCATAGCTCAAGTCATTTAAATGACTAATGGCTATCACATTGAAACATTTCATTATAAATAACTGAACTTATTAATAACTGAACTTAGTTAAAACAGAATGCAAATACATATACTTGTTCATTAATTAAGAAGTATTTATCCTTTTAGGATAAATTATAGAAATTTTCCATGTTTGAATTGTTTGACCGAAGGGGACTTGGTAAGTATGATTCCATACTGCAAAGAAAAGCAATTAAAAAATAAAATTTCCACTGTCTTCAATCCTAAACTTAAACATTGTCAGAAATTCTTAAATGACATATTGCCAGTTCCCATGAATTATTTGAACTGGTGGCTTCACCTTTGTAGTTTTCAATGCACTGTTTCTGATGACATGGTTCTTCAATCTTCTTCAAGTGTACATTGTATTTGCAAATCCTTGGATGTTGTCCATTATTTTTTAAAATTCATTTCTTATGTTACACTGTTTGATTATGTGTGAAAATGCACAGATCCAAGTGACAACATTTCATGCTGACATGTAGAAGATTTTTTTTTTATTTTCTGTTAAGTCAAGTATCTGAAATGCAATCCAAACACCCACAAACTTAATCTGATACAAGTATTGTTTAAGATCGAGATTAGCTGCTCTGAACTCTGTTCCTTCAACTCTTCTTCTTTTCTTCTATATACCATGTTTCTTCAGGACATTGCTGATCATGGCTCTCAACAATTTCCTGTCTTTTGTAGCTTTTAGTAAATTATATCTTTTTGCTATCCCTCCTAAACCTACTTTTACCAACCATTTACACAAGCACATTAGGAAGGTTATGCACTGTTTTCTTCTATCTCGCTTTTAATATGTCCTGTAAATGTCAAATTTTCTAAACACTTCTTTCCTCATATGCCCTAGAAATTTCAACTCGAGCTGATTCTAACTGTAAGTGTCCTTTTTATTTCCATTTTCTCAAAAACGTTGTTGCTCACATGTTCAGTACATGGCATCCTCCTTTAGAACCACATTTCTGCTGCCTCAAGCCTCCTCTTTATCTTTGAGGAGATTGTCCAGCATTCTCTGCCATATAAGGAGGACTGATATTACATAACACTTCAGTACACTAGTCATTGTTTCTTAATACATTGCTTTTGAAAAACATTTTTTTCTACCCCAATGCACCTTCAGATTTCAGTGTTGCAGTATTTTTCGTCTGTTCTTGTTTGATTTTGGTGCCTCCAATTTGTAATTTGTATTGCTGGGCTGCTCCTTTAGCTGACAATCATACATTCTATTGTTTTGCAGTTGATATTTAATCCTTTCTTCACACTTTCCTTCGCTATCTTCTCTAGGAATTCTTGTAGTTTCCTCTCAGTTCAGTGGGTGCAATGCTGAGTTCCGAAGATGGATTGGGATGGTCAAGGATGTATTCCAAAAGCTGGGCACAGTACTGCAAGACAGGAGGATTTCTTTGGTGACAAAGAAAAGAGTACTGAGCTGCTATGTGACATCTGTCCTCCTATAGGCCAGCAAATGTTGGACAGTCTCCTCAAAGATGAAGAAGAGACTTATGGCAGTGGAGATGTGGTTCTACAGAAGGATGCTAAGGATATCAAGACATTGAGCCTTGTCAGTACCTAAATGAGCGATGGCATGAGAATACAAAGTGCTGTAAGCTTGGATGTCTGGGTGGTATAATGGCTTGGAATTGTTGATCAGGGATCTGAATGCCAATTCCCTTTGAGTCTCTTATATTCACTTATGTGCAAATACTCTTGGGAAAGATATGAATCCACCTTTTCTCCTCCCAGCTATGGGTTAACTTGTAAGACTTATATCACTAGGCTGTTATTGTCTCAAAAAAATTCTTACAATTTTAAAAATATATATTTTCCATCTTTAAATAACATGCCAAGGGTTGATAATCTGTAGAAAATGAATGAATCAATCTTCTTGCTTTATACTTTTTCTTAGTTTCTAGTTTCTATTTTTGTGCCCCCACTGAATTTATTTGCTATCTGCCAGCAGATTATTTGTGCCCAGTAGAGTTTATATTAGTTTGTACCACATGAGGTGCTAAATTAATGATAATTCAATATTTGATGTACTCAAAATGGATTTAAATTGGTATATATTGTATCATATATTGTTATAATTCTAGCTAATTTGCCATTGTACTTTACATTTCAAATGATCCATTTATCTTAAAACTTCCATTTTATTTTTTTCACCATTGAAACCATGTTTTTTGTGGATCAGTCATGATTGACATTTCTGGATAAATCAAAATCCAGACAATGCATCTGGATAAAGGAAAGACATTAATTTTGTATTTGGAGAAGGAACAACCAGTAAGCAAACAATATCATAAGGATTTCAGAAATTTTGGTCTAGAGATGAAAGTATTTAAACTAAGCCTTAAGAAAAACCCATGAACATTATTAATGGTAACCAACTGAGAAAAAAACAACAGTGGCAAATGACTCTAGAATAACAATACAAGCTCTTTCAATAAACCTTGGAATTTATTCAATGTCTGTTTTATGTCATTTTGGCTGGGATATGAAATAAGAAAAAATCGGATAAATTGTCTGCCATAAAATAAGGAATTCCATCCTTTTGAATAACATTCATCACTGCTTACTTGCATTAATAAGAAGCCATTTCTGGAATGTGCTATTGTATTAAAAATAGACCTGTAAAGCTAATGGTATGTACACACTGATTAAAAGTAGGTTTTCTGCTTAAAATATAGTGTTTTATTAGGTTAAGTCATCAACAATTTCCATTTTTGTCTATTTCTGATGTGAGGTATTGTAACCATTTATATTATTTACATTTTTCAGACTGTTGTTCTCATCTTTATTGTCATATTCATGATGTTTCAGCCATTTTATGATCTGGCCTTCTTCAGGTGATGTATGTTGGAATTTTGAACTGAACCCTTTATTTCATCCACTGGGGCAGGTTGTTTTAGATCCCCATGCCATGCATTTTCTGGATATCTCATTTTCAGTTATTTCCATTGAAAATCTACTGAAACATTGTGAATATGACAATAAAGACGAGGACAACAGTCCAAACAATGTAAATAGTTAAAGTTTCCATTTTCGATTATCAGTTTTATCCTGCAAAATAATGTACAATTACATTTTATTTCATTCTGTTCATTATTATTTGCAGTGATGTTTTGCAGGCAGCTTTTTGATACCTTTTGAGTAAATTGTGCCGGTATTGATTTGAAAATGTTTTCTATGAACTCAAGTCTGATTTTCATTAGAGAAAGTTTTCCAAATCAAAACTTTTTGTAGTAATCAGGAAGGGTTATAATCATTCAGTTCAATGTCAGGTGAATATTGACAGTGTTATTTCTGTGTTGTGCATGCTATTTGCAGCCTTGCATTTGTATAGAAGAGAACATTTTTCTTTTAATCAACTGTGTACACTGCCATGCAAAAAAAAAAAAATAATATTACTTTAGGCTTATGACCACATCATGTTGAAACACCGGTTCCCATATAATCACCAAAGTTAAGCAACATTGAGCCTTGTCAGTATCTAAATGGGTGACAGCTTGGGAATACCAGGTGCTGTAAGTTTGGATGTGTGTGTGGTATAATAGATAATAGCTTAGAATTTTTAATCAGAGAGCAGAGTTTAGATGCCTGTTCATTATAATGAAATCCCACAATTAATGTGGCTAATAAGTACATTAAAAGATATGCATTAATCAAAAATGCATTAATTGAATATGAACAAAATTGACAAACAAAATAGTTAGCCATTTTCTATTTTTAAATTTTAGAAAATTTTTAATTAATCAGTAACTATAAAAAAAATAAATTTTCAGTTACTATGGTTAAACTAAATCATGTTTTACCGCATTAAATGAGTATTATGCATACACTAATCAAATTTTGATATAAAGAACTTTTAGTGCACTAATTGAAAACACATTCATCAAGGGATTCTTGTATTCACTTATGTGCAAATACCTTTGAGAAAGCTATGAATCCACATCTTCTCCCTCCAGCTATAGGTTAATTTGTAAGACTTATATCACTAAACTGTTATTATCTCAAAAAAAAAAATTCTTACAATCTAAAAAAATATTTTTTCTGGCTTTGAATAACCTGTAGAAAATGAATCAATAAATCTTTTTGCTTTATACTTTTCTTAGTTTCTATATGACCTCTTTCATTAATGCTTGTTACATTGATATTTCTATATCACTCTTGAGTCTGGTTTTCATTAAAGAAAGTTTTCCCAATCAAAAATTTTAATCATTCCATGCAAGGTCAGGTGAATATAGCCATTGTTATTCCTGTCTTATTCTTGCTGTATGCTGAATAGTATTGTCGTATTGGAGAACAAAATTTTTCCTTTAATCCACTGTTTATGCTGCCATGCAAAAACTAAGGTAAGTGTAATCCAAATTTATTTTTAACTGCCACATATGATTAGTACTTAGGATGTACATTTGTCATGAGAATTGGTTCCCAAAAACGGAAATTACTTATGACACATCCTAATCTATTTATCAATCATATGTTAGTATATTCTATTTAACTGCCACATATGTTTAATAGTTTATGTTGATATATTTGTCATTGGAAATCAATCATGAATGATGTGATAAGAAGCAACAATAAAGACAAAAACTATGAAGGAAAATACTTCCTCTAAAAATTCAAAACAATTAAATCTAGAAACACTCACAGAATTCATTTTAGTTCAATGTAATAATAAGTAAATTAATACACAGAGAAGATTCAGCTTACAATTAGTAGTTAGGCTGATACATTTGTTATTACAATTGGTTTCCAAAGAAGGAAATTACTTATGACTCAATAGTTTGCTTTGCCAAAATCCTTTATTTCTAGTGTAATTTTCAGTGAAGTTTGTTGACAGTAGGAAGACTTAAGAATGTATCTTTATTGAATAAACTCTGATTTATTCTTTTCTATTTAAAATGCAAGATTTATTTAATATTTTACTTTCATGATTTACACTATCATTAACAACGTCAGAACATAGTGGCTTGTTTTTGATATAAACTCTTGACCAGACTTCACCATTGACAATGTCAGAACATAGTGGCTTGTTTTTGATATAAACTCTTGACCAGACTTCATGATTTGCTGAAAAATGTGATCTCAAATGTGATAAATTTTAATGTAGCAAGTCAAAATTTGAGGCATACATTTTATACAACAGTTACTTATATAAAAAAAAAAAAATAATTCTCTATTTATTTAATTTCAAGAGTTTTGAAAATGGTACCATTTAGTTCCAAATCTGATTATTATCCTTTTACCAGTTCCTTGATTTTGTAACTGTCATTTCCATCAATATAAACATTAGTATAAAAAAAAATTAAACTAGATTATTTTACAGTGTTGTTTGCAATGTATTTGCTCTGTATTAAAATGAATATGAAAATAGTATTTTACATTATTGTTTGGTTTCATTTCGTTTTTTACATTCCAGTTTTAGATAAATCGTAACAAAATGGAATTCTGGGAAATAAAGAATGTGGCACTTGTTTAAATAGAATATACCAAATTTGCAAGTCTGTTTATTGCTGTAAAAATGTGATACAGTTCAGACTTCAATGTACTAATATACTTAATATTTGGCAAACTGTATTCAGGTTTAAAAATAAGTTGTTATCTTACAAACCCTGACTTGAAATTCTGAATTATTTGAAAGCTAAGAAAATAGATGAAGTAATAAGAAATAACAATTTTTTAACTCTGAAATCATTTTTATATCAGGAAATCAGTAATTAATTTCTTTTTATTACATTTGATATGATCAGGAGAAGAGAAATATTGCTGGTACCTGATCAAAATTTGATTCTTTCATTATCTTCAGTCAGAATATATTTATTAAGCATATAAAACTTTGATATAAAATTAGTGTCCATAATTGTTAAAATTAGTGAAGAACTAGTCCAATGGTTAAAGATTTCGACAGGTGATTATGAGTTTAAGTTTTAAATTTTTAAATGGTGAGATTTATAAAAATCAGTCACATATTAAGATAAATAGTTAGCTTTGAATCTTAATTTTATTCCTGAATAATAATTTATCCATTATTACTCATTTGATTAATTAAATTTGGAAGCTGTTGATGATGTCATTAGGAAGAGAGCCTCCATTGGACACTGTCAATACTTGAAAATAATTGGGCATATTATTCAGTCAGCTTTTAATCATCTTTTGTGAATGTTTCTGTTTTAGATATATATATACAGGGTGTATCAAAAATACTTTTACAAACTCTGGAGGCAGGTTCCACATGCCAAAACAAAGACAAAAGTTCTTATAAACATATTTCTGCAAATCCTACATTTTTTTCTGTAATTAACTTTAAAGAAAGTTTACAGTAGATGGCACTGTGTTGCCATGTAGACTAGGTTACATTTATCATTCATGTACATTTGTGGCTAGTCTGTCTTCAATGTTTAATGTGTGTAGTAGTGAGTTAACTGAGAAGTGTTCTGTTTAAAAATGGCAGGCAGATATAATTTTTTACATGCGGCTGTGCAAATGGTAATGGATGCAAGGCTGCACAGCTGTAGCAGATGGTGTTTCCAGACTGAAGACAGCTAGATCCCATAGTTGGTTCAGTTCTATGTTTATGAATTCATAGTGCCAGTCCACTAAGTATGAAGAAGTATGATCTTCACTAAGAGCTACAAGCTTCATTCATTTTAAGCCATTTTTAACTATTGATCTTAGAAAGCATTTGTACACAGCTAACAATTTTGATATTTCAGAATGAGATTGGCATCATGCATGGCATCCATATGAAAGTCTCAATTTGATAAGGCAATTTAAAAACACTTGTGTTCTTAGGTTAATGTTTTGGTTTGTAGCAATGGTTTATAGAAAGTCTTATAAGGTTTCTGCAGTTTTTCTTTTCTATTTCATATCTGTTCTTATGGAAAAGTGATCTCAGTATTTTCTGATGGATTGTATATCAGAAGAAGGTTGTAGAATTGATTGGCTGAAATGGTGTGGAAATAAAATAATGATTCCAATTGTCTGAAAAATTTCTAGAAGGGATTAGTGAAGCTATAAAATATATATCCATCGTTTCTTGCTTCCATTTATGGTTTAAATAACATGTCAGAATGTACTCTCTGGATATGGTTGTCATCCATTGTAGAACAGCAACCTTGAATTTAAAACTCAGTCAACTGGAGTTGTGCAAAATTGCAAGACATGGAGTGTAGTTACTGTGTTTATAAAACAAGAACAAAATAGATTTCAACAATTATAGATGATCCCACTGGAGATAGGTTATCTAAAATGCCGTTAACACCAAACAGGCATTGGGTTCAAGGAACTGGATGGTTAGAATGATATGTCAGATATTAGTGGTATTGAAGATATTGACAGTGAGTCCTCATTTTTGAGGTGAGTCTTTTGTTTTAAGAAGAAAGAATATTTGTTTCAGTTGACTCTTTCTGATTCTAAGTGAAAGTGTACTTTTTGTTTGCATTTTCCTTGAAACTTTCTCACTGCTCACATGCTCCATCCATGGTATTCTGATTTGAATTCTGTAGATCTAAATCTCTCTTGCCGTTTTCATCTGAGGAAACTGTCCTGCATTCTCAATCAGAGGATTAATGTGGCATGACTGTTGAGCACTCTTATCTTTGTTTTCAATGAATTTTTTATAATTCTTAATATTGTTTAATTTCTGAATGGTATCTTTTACTATTCCACTGCATCTTCAGAATACTGTGTCACATTTTCCATTGTATGCTATGAGACTTGCTAGATCAGCAGTTCTTTAACTTTTTGGCCCAATGTACTCTTTTCACCATATGTCAGAATATTATTCCCTACCCACTTCCCAAATCAAAAGATGCATTCCAGATAATATGCTTATATTATTGAAAATCTTCATTCTTTTTTATTAATATATATATATATATATATATATATTTACATGGATTATTTTTATATAGGAGTTTTTTTTATAATATTTTATCTATGATGAGCTCCAAATTCTGTAAATAAAAAAAAAACAAGAAAAAGTAAAAAATAAATAGTAATTTTTTAAAGTTTTAGGTGGAGAGGTTGCCTACAAGAAACCGGGATAAAAATAGATGGAAAAATAAACTTAGATAAAATTAAGAATTTGGCCCCACTCTTTTCCTTATTTTCATCAATGACCTTCCTGACACCATAGATTCCCAAGTTGGCATCTACACGGATGACACTACAATTTACTCCTGCCTCAAAAACAAATCTAGTGTCAGAGACAAAACTAACCTGACCGTGTGTCTTGAAATGGACCTCCAATCGGTTGTTAACTGGGGCAAGAATTGGCTGGTCAACTTTAACGCCTCCAAAACTAAACTACTCTCTATTAACCACCATAGAGATCCTTCCCTGCCCCCCATTAAAATGTCTGATAGTCAACTTCTTGAGAGCAACTCCCTGTGTCTGCTCGGTCTCACGTTGACTGCTGACCTGAGATGGAACAAATACATTGAGTCAATTGCTTCTTCCACTGTGAGGAAAGTTGGCTCTCTGTGCCGCACCAGGAAATTTTTCTCCCCTGAATCGATACTTCAAATATACAAAACAACCATTCGCCCTTGCATGGAGTATTGCTGCCATATATGGTCTGGGGCACCTTTTGCTTACCTCGGAGTTCTTGACAAGATCCAGAGACGGATATGTAATCTAATTGGCCCTGATCTGGCATCTCGTCTGCAGTCACTCTCTCACAGATGCGCCGTCGCCTCTCTCTGTCTTTTCTACAAATACTTTCATGGTAATTGCTCCGATGAGCTGCTTTCACTGGTTCCCAGACTCCATGAATTCAAGCATCCTACAAGGCTGGCATCGCGCTCCACCCTTACACTATAGAAATTTTTAAATGTAGCCATCTCTTCTACTCCAATAGCTTCATACCTCGCACCTCTCGTCTGTGGAACACCCTTCCCACTTACTGTTTCCCTGAAAGCTATAATCTCTAACTATTCAAATGTAATGTCAATCGACACCTCCAGTTACCTTGATCTACCCACTATCCTTCTCCTCATCCTTTCTTCTATCACTCCTATCTGCTCTCGCTCCAAATCTTCCGCAACCCCCTGCATCCTAGTGGCATCACGCCTTGCTCGGGGCATAATGCTTAAAAAAAAATATATATATATATATATATATATATATATATATTTTACAGTGTTCCAGATTATTTTCTTGGTTTCAGGTTAATTTTGTTATCTATGTCATTAGTTATTATGTACCTATACAGTAGATCTCTTAGAACTTTTTTAATTCACTTTACAGTTACTAATTTAATACTATTTTTTTACATCCCTCTTGGTTTTATATTTTATAAGTTTAGTTTAATTTGTTTTTCAGCTATGTGGTTCAGGAAATTAATGATAAATATTGTTATATATATATATATATATATATATATATTTATATATATATATATATATATATGCCAATATATATTAATAAATATTTTAAGATGTTAAATTTATCTCATGTAATAAAATTTAAATAATTAGAAAGTTTTAGAAATATTCTTGTCCATAAAAGTGTGTGTATATATATATATATATATATATATATATATATATAGAGAGAGAGAGAGAGAGAGGTGCAATGGGAAAATTGTCCCCATTTTATATTTTTAATTTTGCTCCAACATAAATTCAGAAACAGCGAGTCATACTGATTGGCATTTGCATCTGAAGCTTCAATACAAGCATTTCAGAGTAATTGGGTGTCAATTTGAGGACAGTACAAAGGATTCAGAAAGAGTTAGATGAGTATAATTCCTTTCTATTTTAATCAAAAAATTATTTAGTACACATAGTCTAACAATTTCAGAGGAGATGATATCACATAACATGTATAACAATGAATAAATTTAAAATTAAGTTGATGTCAAAGCTAACTTTTTCATGCAATGTATTTTAAATTAATATATCTGGTGATAAACTCAAGTGATTCATTGAGCACCTTAGGAGTGAAGTTATTTCTGTGAAACTTTGAGTCTTAAACCTTTTATGAATTTATTTGATCTATCTATCTATCTATCTATCTATATCTATCTATCTATCGTCAGTTGATAGAATAACAGTAAAGCAGATGAATAAACCACAGAAATTCAATGATGTTTTATATATTCACACATTTTTATACGTGTGTGTGTTTTCACACACACACATATATATATATATATATATATATATATATATATAATAATAATAGAAATATCTTTGTTCGCAACCTTAGATATCTATTGAGAAAATCAGACAAAGATATGCACTGAAAAACAAGTTCACTAGTCTTTGCACAAATATGTAGGCACACACACACACACAGAGGTATATTATTAAATGTTACATATATATCAATGTATGTATGTATATATATAAATAAAACCCTAACAATGGTATGAAAAAGCCTATCTGAATTCTCTTCTAGCCTGGATATAAGAGAATAGTAAATCTGCTTTAGGTGCAACATCCAACTTCCCAAAGAAGGATGAAGATGGAAATTGTGACATTTCGTGTGAAACTTTCCACAGAAAATTCATAAAATAAGAGACAACTATCAAGGTGGGAATTTGAAAAAGAGAAATGCAGGTGATGTAAGGAAAATCCGGGCATGATATTACAATGTTTTGTAGAGGATGTTACAAGATTTCTCTATGCACAGAGGTCCAATAAAGGGAGCTCAGCTTCCCTGAAGGATAGAAGAATCATTCATCTTATCAAAATAGGGATCTTATTCCTCATTTGCTTACATTTGCTCTCATCAATCTTTTTCATTTTTTTTTCTTTCTTTTTTACTTTCTCTTTTTTAATTTATCATTGAAGTGGTGGTTGTTGAGGTTCTTTTTTTTCTCTGGTTTTTTCATTGCTTTTTTCTTTTATTTTCTTTTTTTTCTTTTCTTTTCTTTTTTTTCTTTTTCCTACTTTTTCCTTTTTCTTTCTTTTTCATTTTATCTTTGTGTTTTATTTTTCGTTGTTTTTTATTTTTCTTTTCATTTTTGTTTTCTTTTTACTTTCTTTTTTTGTCTCCTTTCTTTCTTCTTTCCTATTTTTTTTTTACTTAATTTTTTTTTCTCAATTTTAGTTTTTTGTTCTCTTTCATCCTTTTTCTTTTCATTCTCTTAACTTTTACTGTAAAAAAAAAAATGAATCAGTTTATTTGTTCCTGTAAGATATCAATTGATCTTCTTGTATCTTATATTGCTTTCCTAATTTTTTTTTCTTTCTAGTCTTCCATCAGTTTAAAAAAAAAATGATTGTTTATTTTTTAAGTTATTTCTTTTCCTTTCATACTTTCTTTACATTTTTTTTTATTTCCTTGTTTTTTTTTTTTTTTTTCAGTTTTTTTGTTACTGTTTTTATTTACTTTTCTTTCTTTGGTTTCCTTCTTTTTCTTTCCTCTTATTTCAAAGCTTTTCTTGCCTTACTTTTTTTTCTGTTCATTTTTCATCTTAGTTATTTTTTTCTTCTTTTCTAACCGTTTTCTTTACATTCATTTTCAGCTTCTGATTGTCTTTTGAAATGATATTTTAAAAGATAAATCCTCTGTGTAAATTTCTTCTTATTTTATCACATTTGTTCCCGTTATTCTTTTTATCTTTCATATTCTTCATTATTTCTTGTTTCTTTCATAACCAGTTTGTTGTTCCAACTTCTCTCTTTCATCTTATTATTTTATTTCAACAGCCAAACAGGCTTCTTTTTTAAAATTTATTAAAAGAAAAAGTAAATTTTGAAGATAGAACATTTAGGATCAAGCAAAATTCTTCAACAACCCAAAGTAAGTTACAAATGACTGACCAAAAAAATAATTTATAATTTGAAATTCTTACTACATTATTTCCCACTTCATAAAATCCTATTTTTTTAACAAAATCTTGTAACCTAGAAAAAGTTACTGAATGAAGAATAACCAAAATGAAGGTTGGAAATGAAATGGTAATCTTTATAGCATCAACAATATACAATACTTGCCAGTAATATGAAATAGTTAAACCACTTCTAGTGGTGAACAACTTAGACAGCATATTACCCCCACTTACAATGTATTTATGAGGATTGAGACATGCCCATTAGTGTTCATAGGTACGGTATATAACAAAAATTTCCTAAAAATCACTGTCTTAAACACTGATGGTTGGGCTTGGGTATATGTTAGAAGAGAGATTACTGGTACTAAATTAGCACATAAACACCCATTTGACACAGTTGTCCCTTGATGATGTGTGTTGTGGTGTAACGGATATTGGCTCAGAATGAGAAATCAGAGAGTCAAGTTTGAATTCCAGTCATTTTTGTTATATTCACTTATATGCAAATACCCATGGGAAATGTATTAATCCATTTCTTCTCCCTCCAGCTATGGGTTGAATAACAGGACAGACTGGGTCTTATAGCCTTGGTTGGCAACCAGTCTATCGTAGAAAGAAATGGCAACCTACTGCAGAAAAATTTTTTGTTTAGTCATGAATTGAAAAAGACATGATTGCCCAAGCATGTATCATGTTTAGCACTTAACTGACTGTTCTTTGATTGCCTCTAAAAAGCTTGTAGGTGCACATTATACATAGGGAAAATATATCATTTAGACTTGGTATTTCTTCCCACTCTTTCCACTAAATTCATAAACTAATATTTTAATCCAATAGATTAAAGCATTGATCTTTGAATTTGGTGATGTAGGAATTGTGAGTTCAATCCCTCGTCTGGGCAGTGTATAATTTGACTTAGTGGAAACAGGGCAAGCAACAACTGAGCAATACTATTAAAGAATTTCTTTTTTTAAATAATGAACAAGATATCTTTAGTTATAGATAGTCTAACAAGAGCTTCTGTATATTAAATAAAGTGTTTAGTTTAAAATTCCCTCAAGGTTACCCAGATGGGCAGAGAACCAAAGGAAGCCAGAAGGTGCAATGACCAAAACATTGCAATAATAAGTAATCTAACTGTAAATAATTCAAATAATCATAACTTCTCATCTTATAAATTCAATGCTGTATGTAAACTTTTAGAATTTGAAATATGTTTCAGCTGTAAGAAAAGAAATCAGTCTCAGAAAATCTTACATCTCATGAATGGAATATGAAGGAATGAAGGTGGTTTGCTCCAATATGGGTCTTAGACATAAAAGTTAGAACTGGTGGGACTAAGTAATATAGTTTGTCAGAGCACTTTCTATAGAAATAGCAGTAGAGAAACACGAGGCTTGTAACATTTTGTCTGTAGGAAACAAGTTGTAGGGTGAAAAATAATTTGTCACCTCCAAGGACATGGAGACACTTTTGTATTCTGTTGTGACTGTGAAGTGAAAACTGAGTTGCTTCTGTCCATATATGGCAACAGTACTTCATTTTCAGTCCGAACTGGTTCTT
Organism: Acanthosepion pharaonis; assembly: GCA_903632075.3. Taxonomy (NCBI): domain Eukaryota; kingdom Metazoa; phylum Mollusca; class Cephalopoda; order Sepiida; family Sepiidae; genus Acanthosepion; species Acanthosepion pharaonis. The sequence goes on along the minus strand of CAHIKZ030002700.1, from coordinate 528,451 downwards.
GTAAAGCTAAAGGATAGCAAGATGTCATGTAGTTTTGAAATTTATCTCCTGATCTAGTACTATCAATTTTGGTTTGACTTTTTTAAAAGTTAGAATCAGATAGAGACCTTTGAAATCTCTAGGGCACATAATGGAGAATTTGACACTTACAAGACATATTGAAGAGACAGAGGAAAGCAGCAAATAACCTTGCTTGTGTAAATGGTTGGCAGAACAGTTGTTAGAAGAGATAACAAAAAGACAAAGCTTACGAAAAGTTACAAAGAACAAGAAGTTGTGGAAACCTATGATCTCCCATGTCCTTAATGGACATGGCACATAGAAGAAGAAGATAAGGTAGAGAAAGAAAAAAAGAATGTGGTAAAGTGAGAAGAAAAGTCGAACCATCAACAGTAAAAAGACAAACTGTGGTTGTTAGAAAGTAGGATATCCCATTATACAAATTGGAGATGTCACGAACAAGCAATTGCAGAAATTTAAATATTTTATAAGTGTTTAAAGTACAATGGAAAATATGACACTGAAATCCAAAAGTGCATTGAAGCATTGAAAGATGCCTTCCAAAAAATTAAGTAATGCATTAAGAAATAGAAAAGAGAGCTGAATTACTATGTAATATCATTTCTTCTATATAAGAGTGAATGCTAGATAATTTTCTCATAGATGAAGAAGAAACTTAAGGCAACAGTTATGGTTCTACAGAAGGATGCTGAGAATACTATGGACAGAACATGTGAGTAACAAAGAAGTTTTAAGGAAAATGGATACCAAAATGATGCTTATAATTAGAATCAGAAAGAGATAACTGAAATGTCTGAGGAAAGAGGGCTTGGAGAATCTGACACACACAGAACTTACTGAAGGCAAGAGAAACAGGAGGAGACAGTGAGTAATCTATCTAACAACCAAGGACTGTGAAGGATAGTAAAAGGATGAATAATGATAAAATCTACAAAATTGTGGAGAGCCATTATTGCTTCTGTCTGGAAGAGACAAATCATTTAAAACAAGAAAAGAAGTCTAAATGATTTTAAGATTGCTCTCTAATTTTTGACATGTACAAAACTTTGGATTATTTTGTGTAACAGTTTAAGTTAATGTTATTCATGAGGAGGTGGTGAAAAGTTTTCAAAACATCCAAAAGAAATTCTGATGTTTGTTTAGTTAGATTTTGGAAAGTGAGCTTGGAATAGAACATTTCATCCCCCTGTATTATAAACCTGTATAATAATGTGAATAGTTTGCCTGTGTTTCCGTTCCTGAAAGTTGAAGGAGGAAAAGTGGCTAACTGCATGAATTAAAAGAGACTACATCACTTGAAGACTACAACAGCAACAACTAAAATGGATAGCATATATTACCCAAAGAGAAAACAAGGATATAATCGAAATGTTGACATTCCACACTATTTCAAATAAAACATTAGGATGGAAACTCTCATCAGTACTGGAAAGAGTGATAACAGCTACTGGACTTGAAAAAGCTGTTTTCCTTAAGAGAAATATTTTTATAACTGTTGTAGAGTGGTTTTCACAGTGGAGGCTTGTATTTCACTAAGTCGGTCTTAAAAAAGGTCCGACATGCAAAATGTTAGGAACTTGAAATAATAGTTAATGACGCAGCAATCTAGTTGTGGTGGTTGATACTTTAATGTCCGACATCGACTGACTCACCAACTCACTCACCCCCCTGGCGACTGCTACTACTACTACTTATTATGTGTGGGAGAGTCGTTTAACAATAGAATAGGTATGTTCCGGTATAACAATAACTTTCAACTGACAATAGTACTGGTTATTTGGTCAATGAATGCTGAAAGATTCCTTATAAGGAAATGGCTAATATTATCATTACCATTGTTTGCAAAGAATAAGCTAAAAAGTATGAATTTCCGATTAAGATTTATTATTAGTGATGTTTGGGGGAAAAGGATTAAAAAATAAAGTTTATTATTTTTCTCCAGTTATTATTTCTTTTTTTTTTTACCAACAAAAGGGCTCAGAATTTTCTGTAAGATTATTTTGCACAAGTCTGTTTGTAAGATAATTTTATATCAGCTTTTAAATATTAAGCAAGCAGTTGGTGGGGAATATATGTGAAAAAAAGAATGAAATAAAGAGAAAATGAGTATAAAAAAAACAAGGCCATAAAAGAAAAAATATTTAAAAAAAAGAAACAAGAATGAAATAAAGAGAAAAAGAGTATAAAAATAAGATCATGAAAGAAAAATGTTTAAAAGAAAGAAGGATGTAGTAAAGAGAAAAAAGAATGAAAATAAGTCCGTGAAATAAGAAGTTTAAAAGAAAGAAAGAAGCAAGAAGGAAATAAACATAAATAAAGTATAAAAATAACCCCATGAAAGAAAAAAGTTTAAAGGAAAGAAAGAAAAAAGAATGAAGTGAAGAGAAAAAGAGTATAAAAAATAAGACTGTGAAAGAAAAAAGTTTAAAGGAAAGAAAGAAAAAAGAATGAAGTGAAGAGAAAAAGAGTATAAAAATAAGACTAAGAAAGAAAAAAGAATGAAGTGAAAAGAAAAAGAGTATAAAAAATAAGACTGTGAAAGAAAAAAGTTTAAAGGAAAGAAAGAAAAAAGAATGAAGTAAAGAGAAAAAGAAAGAACACAATGAAAGAAAAAGTTTAAAAGAAACAAACAAGAATAAAATAAACAAAAAAGTTTATAAAAATAACCCCATGAAAGAAAAAATGTTTAAAAGAAAGAGAAAAAGTGTATAAAAATGAGACCGTGAGAGAAAAAAAAAGTTTACAAGAATGAAAAGTATAGAATGTTAAAAAAAGGAACAATGCAATTATAAATAAAAAAAAATTTTAAGGAAAAATAAACAAAAATGAAAGAAAATCAGATGAGGGAATAAATAAGATGAATGCCAAAAAAGAAATAAAATTATAAAAGAAGAACAAAGTTAAAACATAAGGTAAGCCTTGATAAAAGTTCTTTTGTTAACAAATCTGCAAAATGAACAAAGAAATGTTACCTGAAAAATTAACTGCAGTTTTTATTTTTTTTTAAAAGTTAAGAAAATGTAATATAATTTCATAAAATAATAAACAAAACAGAAAAAAAAACATGAGAGCTTTGAATTCGTGTTTGAATGAACTGTTCCAAAATTACAGCTTGTTCAAAGATAAGAATTCTAAGAAGAATATACTTTCCCTAAAAGATCCTTTTCCGATATGAAAAATGTTGTTATGTTTTCTTGGTGCCAGAAGTATTTCTGCTAGATGAGCATCCTCAGCCCCTGCCATCACTTTCAACATTGTTCAAATAACGATGAAAACATTAATAAAAATACTAAGGATAATAAGTATAATAGTAGCAACAATAATGTTGACGATAATGATAATACACATTGCTTGGGTTTTGAATTGAAACAACAATATGAAGGTAAAATTTTGGCAGAAAAGATTGGGTATTATTAAGGAAAAGATGAAGTTGAGATTAGAATTTTGACGGCAAAGTTTTGATTATTCGAAAAGAAGTAATCAAAATAGTTTCCAAAAGTAATGAATATTTGTAGACTTGTGCATGTGTGTGATTATGTATTTTAAAATCATAGTTAATACATGTCTGAATAATGCTACGTTTTATATATTTTTGCAGCAGTAACATTCTCTCCCTCTTTTTATTTTTATATATATATATATGTATATATATATAAACCCCAAGACACCTCTCTATGTTTATGCATGCTTACACACTTACACTCAAAAGGGGATGTTGAAAATGTCTCAGGCCAGTTTACTTCCAAAGTCTGACCAAATGACCTAACATCAAAATTCAGAATTATTTAGCAAATCCCTCCTTAGTCACTTCAAGAACTTTTTATCATTTCCTTCATGCAATACGTACATACATCTCTTTCTCTTACTATTTATATATATATATAATAATAATAATAATAATAATTACCTGCTTATATATGAGTGCCTATTTCATTTTTAGCAAATCTATAATTATATGTATTTTGTTTAAAAAAATTATATATATATATATATATATATATATATATATATATATATATAGAGAGAGAGAAAAGATAAATATATGCATTTATCTCTGCATATATATCCTCTTGTCATGCATGCTTTATAAATATCTTTGTATATACATATATGCAAATATCTGTTTAATTGTAGTGAGGATATATAAAAACTGCACATTTGACATATATATATATATATATATTTTATAAACAATTTTAAAGTGTAAGTATATGTACGTTTCCATCTGATACATAGTCATATAATTATATTATGTATGTATAGATGCCACTATATATATATATATATATATATATACACTTCACATATGTGTGTGTGTGTATATAAATCATATGAGAACAAACAGAAATTCTATTAGAATAAACAGAAGACAATAGAAAAATCCCAAGATAAATAAAATATGTACCCTTCTACCCCAAATAAAGATAGGCACGCTTATTGAATAATTTTCTTTCTAACAATCAAAAAATTACACCAAAACCACGTTGGCTCCTTTGCTGAAAAAGTTTAAGAAAAGACTGATATTTTTTTTAAAAAACAATCTTATGGAAGCCATGTCTTAAATATGTTCTTAATGTGACCGAGATTTTTATCACCTGTAATTGAAAGCAGGGAAATCTGTCTTCAGTTTCTGTTATCAGACAAGGAATAATATGAGTTGCAATTATAATTGGTGAGAGGATTGTAGAAGAGAAAAATAATATTTAAAAAAAACAAAATATGTACAAATAAAATATTTTGAAGTGTGGAAAGTGTAAAAATCAAGATAGAAAGATTTGTTTGAAAATAAAAGAATAAGCGTAAATAGCAAGAAAAAGAAGAAAAATAAGTCTGGTTAAAAAAAAATGTCAAGAGAGAATAGGTGAACAATATGATGGGTTTAAAAGTAAATGGGAAGTAAAGAATGAAAATTGAAGAAATCTAACAATGTTGAAAAAAATGAAGAAGCAGGTAGAAAGAATAAAGAATGATGCTGCAATCAAAAAAATAGGAAGAAAGAAAAATAAGGAATGAAAGGATAAAGGAAATTAATATGAAAAAAATGAATGAAAGCAAAAATTATCATGAAAAGAAAGAAAAGATTAATGAATGAGAAAAATGTCTCTTGAAAAGAATATTTTAAAATAGAAGCAAGATTTTGAAATAATTCTAGGAAAAAAAAAAAGAAAGATGAAAGAAAAGAAAAATCAAGAAGGAAAAAGTAAGAGAAAATGAGAGAAAAAGGAAAAAATAAATGAATGAAAGTAAAAATTTCAGGTTTCTCAAGTCCAGCAGCTGTTTTCACCCTTTCTGGTATTGATGGAGTATTTCCTTCCTAACCTTTTATTTGAAGTGCTGTGGAATGTTAACATTTTAAATATGTCCTTATTTTCTCTTCTAGTTGCAAGTGCTGGTATGCTTAATTTCATGAAGAAAATAACATTTATTAATTTTTTTCTTCTATTCTCACTTGTTCACTCACACACTCTGTCATACATATCCACATATATAAACAATGATTAAGTAAAATGTTTCTTGAATTTTGTTACATTTCATTAACAATAGTATTTTCATCATTTTAAACCACTGTCAATTTTCACTAAGATCATATGTGTAAACATATTTTCCTTAAGAAACAGGAAATGTTGATAATTTTTTTTCCTCTAGAGGAGAAATATATTTTTCATTTTAAAAATTTATTTGTTGTACTTTCAAATTAATAAATTGGAACCAAATTGCATGCAATGTTGTGTGTTAATTACACTGTCATCAATGAAAATTTTATAACAAAAGTTCAATTTTTTAATTAGAAAAAAAATACTTTCCCAAAAGAAAAAAAATCAACATTTCCTCATTTCTAAAGCAGATGCTTACATGTATGGTCTCCTGTAGTGAAAATTAGTGAAACACTTACAATGAAAAAATACCTTTAATATTTTTTAGTTATGTGACCCACCTTATGATGAGCCATTTTCTAAGAAATAGGACTCAAAATAAACCTTTCTAAAACAGATCTAATTTCAGTATTAATGAGGTAAGAACAAGCAATAAATTGAAATAACCAAGCCATAATCAAAGGAGTACTCATAGATTATGGTATTTATAATACATTTTCATAATCTTGGGTATGACAATAAATTATATCTGGCAGCAAGACCACTGATCAGGAAGTTGTTGGGGAGCACGGAACCATCTCTTGATTGCTGTTGTTCTCTGTTTTACTCTGTCTCAGGGTAGTAGCAACTGTTAGGATCCCAGCTATGGCCACATAGTTAAACTAGTTAAATCCCAAACTGGAGTCAAAATATTATGAAAGTTTAAAAAATTTGATAGTAAAAATACTAACAATACATTTTCATCTGAATAATATTCACTGTCAGAATTATTATCAGGAAGCTTCCATTAGCATATGAATTGAGTGTGTTATTTAATTTTAACTATCTTTTATGTTTATATATTCTTTTCTTTAAATTTTTGTGATATATATATATATATATATATATATATATATATATATATATATATATATATATATAATCTTGAAAATTACCTCCAATCAGTTTTTAACTGGGACAAGAAATGGCTTGTAAATTTTAATGCTTCCAAAATGAAACTGCTATCTTTTAGTCATCATAGAAACTGTTTTTATTTTACTGATGCTAATTTCCAGAAGAGCAACTTTCTTGGTATCATGTTTTCTGGTGACATGAAGTGGAAAAATTATATTGAATAAATTGCTAGGCCTTGCTGCTAGGAAAATTTGTTCACTGTGTTGCAAGTTTATAAATCTGCCATTCCTCCATACATTAAATATTGCTGCTGTATCTGGTCTGGAGTTCCTGCTATATATCTTGAGATTCTTCACAAAATCCAAAGAAGGGTCAGTAATATTCCCAGTCCTAATCTGGCATCTCAACTTAAGTTACTTTCTCACTGCTGAAACATGGCTTCTCTGTATCTTTTCTATAAATATTTTCATGGTTATTTTTCTAAAGAGTTTTCATCTTTAGTAGAATGACTGCATGAATTGAAGTATATTACTAGATTGGTAACTAGTTTTTTTTTTTTTTTTGAAATAGCTAGATATAGCAGTAACTTCTATTGTTCTTTTCTTGCACTTCTCACCTGTGGAACTCTATTCTGGTTTTTTGCTTCTCTGCCACTTAGGATTTTCAAAACATTAAACTCCAATGTCAATCACCCTCTTATGTCTTTCTGAAACTTTTTCTTTAATTTTCCTTTCTCTTTACTAATGTCTTCACATTTTCTTACAATATCAGTAATCCCTTGTGTCTTAGCGACATTATCACTTTGCTTGGGGTGAAATGTTTAAAAAGAAATACATGCATACACAGATCTGGAATATGAGGGATATTTATGTTCTTAGCCTAACTAGGAGGCTTAAAAAAAATTTCTGATGATTGGTCAGATTATAGGAAGTGGATTGGAGTATGAAAATTTTTATTCTTTCTCACTGTCTTAAGAATAAAGTTCATTTTAATCAGGCAAAGTAGACCCAAAATAAACAATAATATGCAAGAAAAAAAAAAGAATTTCCTCAAACAAAAGAGTAAAAATAATTACTTTTTTTTGTCAGTAATCCACCAACTATGTTATTTCTTTCCCTCTTAACTGAATTTTTATATCCATCTTAGTTTTTTTATTTATCCATTTTTTTCTTTTATTCATTCTTTCTGGAATTTGCTTCCATATTTACTTTGCTTATGCCATTTTTAAAGTTCTCCTTTTGTATTTTTTTTTTGCCTCCACCTTTTGCTCATAAAAATATTATTCCTCAGTGGAGTAATTTAATCATTGAAGCTTGGTTTTACACCAATTAAATCTTGGTCTTTTGTCTTTAAGTGCAAATGTGTTTGTGCACTCACTTTGCCTTTTTGGTCCATATATTGATGAACATGAAATAGGTGATAAAGTTTGTTATTTAATCAGCCACCACATTTACTATAAAAGTACTATAAACTGTATTTGTGTCTCATAAAAAATCTAATAATCAGTCTTTAGACAAAACTGTCCTTCCTAAAATTTACACTTGATTTTTCAGAGCATTCAATACATATTTAGATAATTACACCATGATGAGTCTGATCATAATTTTGATTTAAAAAATGCTACTTTAATTAAAAGAGAAAGCAACTTAGTAATACAAAAATGTATAGAAAGTGCTTTGATCACTATATCATCCACAGAATATTTATGTCCAGTTTCTTACAACATTCACCTTTCTTGGCAGATCTTCTATTATCACAGTGGGACATTTATTTACACTATTTACATTCAGGCTATTGTTCTCATTTTTTTATCACAACATTCAGGCTATTGTGCCTTCTGACCTTCATCAGGTGTATATCGTTTGGGTCACCTATGCAAATTCCAGTTTGAACCCTTTATTTAATCTACAGTGAGAGATTTTCATTCCACTGCCCATGTCTAGGGATATCTTTTCTAGTTCTTATTTTTAATACTGCTCAGTTCTTACTCTTCCTGTTACTGCTGAGTCTAAGAATACTCTGCCTGACCTAAGGATTGAACTCAAATTTATTTATTAAGAAAATGATGAAAATATTTTCCTAAAATTGTTCTGATACATAAAAATTTATGTATATCATTTTCCTATGTTTCGATCAGGATTAATAGACTTATCATTTCAGTCTAAGTATGAAGAGGTTGTTTTGAATATTTTTGAGCATCTTTTTTATACAAAGATGTTCAACCTGTACAAGCCCAAGATTCAATCAATGTAGAGGGTTATAGAGTAAGAGTCACAATTTATGGGAATATGTGGGGAAGATAATGGTTAAACTTAGACTGAAACAGGTTAAGATTGTAGTGATCATGGAAACACCCTCTTAGGAATCAGTTCCACAAAACAGTGATTCATGGAAAGAACTTACTTGAGTGGAAATTACATCTCATCAATGGAATACAAAAGGAATGAGAATGGTTTGCTACAATGTGCATGGCATGGTGGGTTTTAGCTATGAAGGTTAAAATTGGTAGAAATAATAAATGTAATTTATCTGAACACTTTCCATTGAAATAACAATAGAGCAGCCAGAGGCTCATATATATCTTATATACATTTAGAATCAATTAAAACTTTTATCGACCAAACTGAAAAATATTATGAATTTGACAGCATGAAAGCAGAGCCATTAGAAATTGTGTTTGTGCTTCACAAGAAGTATAAAAGACTAAAAATCATTTGTGACACGTTTCATCCTTCAAAAGAACTTCTTCAGACTAAATAATATTTTGTTTGATGGAATTATATATGTAGAAATGCTGAAAATAATAGGACACTTTAAATTTTAAATTTCTGAAACTGAAATTTAACAATTTTAAATTTCTGAAACTGAAAAATATTCCATATTTGATAGCAATTAAGCACCATTACTACATCTTTTTAAATATAATGATATTTTTATATTAATATTTTGTTATTTTATTTAATATTTTAATATTTAATATATTAATATTTTTTGAAGTTTTATGAAAGTAGAATTAAATAATTTTAAATTTCTGAAACTGAAAATATTCTGTATTTGATAGCATGTAAGCAACCACATTATAAACTATGTTTGTGCTTAACAAGAAATATTAAAGTCTAAAAATTTTTTGTGACATGTTTAATCCTTCAAAAGGACTTCTTCAGACTAAATAATATTTTGATTGATTTTAAATTCCTAGATGCACAGTCTAGCCAACTTCATTCAGTTTTTTGGTGTTTCCCTTGATGTATAATTATAACCAACATTTGTTTATTTTTCATTTCATTATATATGAAAGTACCTCTAAATGAAAACATTATTTAATCTAAAGGACAAAATAAAATATCTGTTCTTCCTAAGATTTGCACTACATATGCTTAACTGTTCGCTAACTTTCTCTTCAAGGTAAAAATAACCGGGTTGTTTTGGATATTTTAGCATAACCTTTTATTTTTGTTACATCTTATACACATTTAGAATCAGTTATCATTTTTATCTACCAAACTAAAAAGTATGCTGTGCTTGAAGATTTACAATCATCTCCGCTAACTTTCTATTTAATATCAAAGTTTCAGAAAACTATAAGTGATAGAAAAAAGTCGACATGTATCGAAGAACAGACAAATGATACAGCAGTGGGGTTATGTCACTTCACTTTAAGCAAGGTGATAAAGCCACTAACATGCAAGAGGTTACTGAGTGTGAGGGAATATCATAAAAAAGCACTATTAAAGAAAGAGAACAATAAAAGAAGAGGAATTAAGAAAGTAGAAGACAGTGATTGACATTACATTTAAATCTTTGAAAATCAAATTCGATGAGAAAGCAAGAAGCTGGAAGAGTTCTACAAGTGAGAAGTGCAAGAAAAAACTGTTAGCATAGAACTTATGGTTCCATCTAGCTACTTCAACTGTAAAATGATGAGATCTTGCCACCAATCTGGTACTGCACTTAAATTCATAAAGTCTAGGTATCATAGAGAAAAGTTTATCAGAACAATTATCCTGAATTGTATTTATAGAAAAGGCACAGGGAATCTATGTTAGAACAGAAGGAAAGTGATTGAAGCCAAGATGCTAAGTCAGGACCAATAACATTGCAGATTCTTCTTTGGATTCTAACAAGAATCTCTAAATATATAGTAGAAGCACTAGACCAAATGTTTATACATTGTAAGATAGATTCAGAAGAGAAAAAATTGTCTAGTATGACACAGTGTGCCAACTTTCTGGCCTAACAATAGATTCAGTATAGTCTTTCCACTTCACATTTCAGATATTTTGGTACAAGTTTAATCGATAACAACAACTTCATTGTAGTACTCTGCAGATGTCATCATGTAAAAATTCTTAGTTTAATACTGCTTACAATTTAAAATACAGGGTGTCCCAGAATTAACTATTTCAATGAAATTGGTCATTTTTTTTTTTAAACTGACACAATTTAATGTTTATTACTTAATTATGGTAGCAAACAGATTTATAAATTTAACTTCAGAACTTTATTGATAATTTTCAACATGTGTTTTGTCTGTTTCCCCATGAATTTCAAATCTATCCTTAGTGTTGCGAAACACATTTTGAAGCATTTCAGGAGTTATCTCCTCCGCTGCAAACTGAATGTATTGTTTAAGCTCAGCTAAACTATTGATCTTTTGGTGATAGAAATTTTTTTTCTGAAACCCCATGCAAACAAATTTATTTTCAACACATTTTCTTGTGTATCCCTTATTATTAGGGTTCTAAAAGGGAATGAGAATTAGAAAAATTATAAAGTTATAAACGAAATTAGAAAATCATATACTTCAAACATATATTAAACATGATCAACACAAATAAAAGTGAGTTTTTTAAAAATATTATCTGATTTCACTGAGATAGATAGTTAATTATGTGATATACTATATAATGCAAAAACTTAAATTCTTCTGTCTTGAAAAGCCCAGGCCAGTAGATGAGAATATGCTAAAAAATAGAATAAAGTAATAATAATAATAAATAAAAAAAATAGAGCAGAATAAAAAACTCTATTCAAGGATAGATAACAGTTGACTCTAGACTTGACAAGGTGAAGATTGCTGTGTTTGGCAACTATGTGGGTGTCTATTTTATAAAGTCATGGTTTTTAGGAAGAAGCTGAGTGGAACTTTATCCTTACCAATGGAATATGAAAGGGAATGAGGATTAATCAACCTTGTGGACATAGCGATGTGGGTCATGCTGTGAAGGTCTGAATTGGTGCCAATAAATAATGGAGCTCATCTGAACATCGAATGTAGAAGCAGTGTATTGGTAAGCTTGCCATGTTGCATCTGTGGGAGAAAATTTTTCTCATCAGAATCCATCTTGCACATTTACAAATCTGCCATTTGTTCACGCATTGAATATTGTTGCTCTCTCTGGTCTTGTGCTCCTGCTGTATATCTTGAGATTCTTTAAAAATCCAAAGAAGGATCTGTAATGTAATCAATGCTGACCAAGCATCTTCATTTCCATCATTTTCTTACTGATGTGACATGGCTTCTATCTGTCTTTTCTACTAATATTTTCATGACAACTGTTCTGATGAGCTTCTTGCCCTGGTGCTCTAACTACATGAATTTAAGCATGCTATTTGATTGGCCTCACCCTTTTACTGTTGAAATAGCTAAATGCTTCTACGCCAACAGTTTTTCTCACACTTCCCCCTTGGTAACTCCCTTCCATTTACTTGCTTCCCTGAAAACTACAAAAGTTTCAATGCAACATCAATTGCTATCTTCTGTCTTCTTGAACCCTGTTTATTTTTCCTTTAATCCTCCTCTTTCTCAGTCTTCTCTTTCACTCCCTGTAAACCCCTGCATACTAGTGGCATTCCTGGTTTGCTTGGGATAAAATGATTAATATATATATATATATATAGAGAGAGAGTGTGTGATGAGTAAATTGTTGCCATTTTATATTCTTAATTTCATGCATATGCATTGTGTGTTTTTTATTTTGTCAACTGCACAGTATAATAGAGTGAGTTGGGCACTGTCTGTGAGAAAACAAGCACCATGATGCAATTCACTCTGCCAATAATTTGGAAATAATATACTGCACTGCTTGGCATTCATGCTGGAAGCTCCAATATGAACATTTCAGAGTGTTGTGTGACAATCTGAGGACAGTGCAGAGGATTTGGAAAGAGTTAGATGAGTCCAATGGTGATAACGAAGGTGTTTGGAGTGATCACTAGTGATGGCAATGTTATGCTTTCATTATTCTCACAGGGCCACAGCCTCAACATGGAAGCCTACATCAAGTGCCTTGAGGAGGTAGTGCTGCCCTGGGTAAAGAGGTTGGCTACTAGAAGACCCTATGTCTGACAATAGGACTCTGCACCATGCCACACATGCAGGGGAACCCTGTCAGACAATTTCTGAGATCACATCACCCCTTATATCTGGCCACCTAACTCTTAAGACTATGTGTGGGATGCAGTTGAGCGAGAGACCAACAAAACTCCTTTTAACACCAAAGAGGAACTAAAGACAAGGATTATGGCAGCATTCACCAACTTAAACAGGGAGACCGTCCAGAAGAGATGCAGGAAATTCTGAAGTCATCTGGATACTGTAGTTGAAGGCAATTGAGGTTTTATTGAATAAATTTACTCTTTAGTATTTCAAGATATTTTTGTGTAATTTTGGTAAATATATCTGTTGTCAGTGTATATTTTCATTTTTGCATAATACAGACAACAATTTATCCACCACACCCTCTGTGTGTTTTCATGTATATATATATATATATACTTTAGATCTGAGATTCCATATTTGGAGAGTTTCTGTAGCAATCCTCTATGCTACATCTTAGCAAAATCTTTTGGGCAATTGCTCCTATAAGGAATTTACCATTGAGCACTTCCTTGATTCTGTGTGTCAGAACATCAGATCCGTACCTAGTGGATCAAAACCCATACTCTTTAGTGCTCAGTAGTTCTGTTTAGCATAGTTGCAGTGTAAACCACAGTCTGGCACTCTGGGTGTCAAGGAAACACAACATGTGCCTGAGCAGGTATCTGCAACAGAGATGAGCTCACCCCCACTTAGAGTTTATATATATATATATATATATATATATATATATATATATATATATATATATATATATATATAAATCAAATGTTTATTTTTCTCTACTAATAGTATTGAAGAGATTACATTCACTTATCAGGAGATTTCATTGTGAAATATTTTGTTGCAACAAAGTGTTATATATACACACACTATAGGCAAAAGTTTGAGGTCATCCTTTAAATTTAATAATTATTAAGTTTCATGCCTCCTTTGGTTAAATGAACTCCTCTTAAGCTATGATGTAAAGATGCATTCCAAATTTAAGCAGAGTATTAAGAAACAGAAAAACTTCATTAGAAACAAAGAAAAGAGTACTGAACTGTTACCTGATAACTGTTTTCCTGTATGGCAGTGAGTACTGAACCATCTTCTCAAAGATGAAGAACAGACTTGAAAGAACAGAAATGTGGTTCTACAGAAAGATGTTGAGGATACCATGGACTGAATATGTGAGTAATGATGAAGTTTCAGAGAAAATAGAAATGAAAAGTAAACTTATACTTAACATGAGAAAGTGGCATTCGATATTTCTCAGGTGCATAATAAGGAAAGAGGGCTTGGAGAATCTGATACTCAGGACAAATTGCAGGCAAGAGGGAAACAATGCATAACATTTAGTAAGTTTGAGTAAATGGAAGTGGAACAAAGTTAAGGAGAAATAACAAAAGAAAAAAAAATTATTTATTGTGGAGTCTTGATCACCTCCATACTAACAGTACAGGGCACATAAAAAAGAAGCTAGGATACTAAAACTAAGCCATTAGTGCATGCCATCCAAATTTTTAAGAATGGTGTAATGTGATATGTTAAATCTGCTGTACGTACAGTTACCATTAGCCAGCAAATTAGATTAGCTAAAAAGAGCTAAAATTTTATGGGAGGTTTATGCAGTAATCGCTTAATTGATTTGATTTGTTTTTGCATATCAACCCCAATGGGTTATTTAATACTGACAAAACTTTTTATTGCTGGTAATATTTTTTTCCAAAAATATATTGCTGGTAAAATATAGGTATGAGTTTCAGTTTATATTTTCCTTTGTATTTAAGTCATTTTTATGTTTAGTATATTGCCAGCAGTAATGCTGTGACAGTTTGATACATCATTATTTAGTCCATATTTCTGGGATGAGGAATCATCATTATTTACATGCAAGTTATTGTCCTCATCTTGAATTCAGAGTTACTATCATGAACAAATGCTTTGATCAACTAGGCTATTATCCCACAGTGTTCAATCCTTGATCTAGTCAGTGTCTACTTGGATGAGCAATAACTTAACTGTACTGAAATAAGAATTAGACAAGATATCCAGAGACATGGACAGTGGAACAAGAACAATTTATCCTGTAGATTAAATAAAGTGATCAGTTGGAAATTTCCTGTAGTTTACCTGGATTGACATACACCTGATAAAGAAGGGAGGGTACACTGGCAAAAATGTTGTGATAACAAAGATGAGGACAATAGTCCAAATTTAATTAACATAAATAATCATCCTTTAGTATTTTTTCATTTTCAGAAGAGTTAGTCATTTAGATTTTGTATTTGATCTTCTATGTGTTGTCCATTTTTTAAAAATTTAGCCATTAAAGATGGAGATCAATAATGCCAGTACATTTCTCAAAAATAGCTGTTCATACACAGTTATTTTTGTTGGAGAGAAGCAGATAGTTTTGTTTATTGCTCAGTTCACACACCTCTCCTGTCTATTGAACAGGAGTAGATGTTTATCCCTTCCTTTCTGTTCAGGACTAGGTTTCCAGTTTTCTTCTCTTTCACTTCGAGTAACTGCTTGTGACTTAGTAGCATTATCACCTTACTTGTGGTGAAATGATTAAAAAAAATATTTAGCTGTTGTTTTTTCACTAATGGAATAGAATTTTTCCACTTTATTTTCTATTTTTTTTTTTTGTTTAGAGTATATTTGTCACTTTTTTTTTATCTCTTGGGTAAGGAAAGTTTTTGCAATGCAGTTGATTAGTTTTTTTTTTTTCCTTGAATTCAGTTAACATAAAGTTAGAATGGCAAAGATGACCTGTTTCACTTTTTAATCTTGCCAAAATGCATTTTCGAAGAACATCAAAAAGCCAGGTTTTGGTGTTTGACAGACAATTCTAAAATAGCTCAACCCTCATGAGATTAAGAATGAAGAAAAAACATGGCAAATAGTCAAGAGTAAAGTTTCCTTAATTGAGTTAGTGCCACTTTAGAAAATATAGCATATTAAAAAGACTCGATGCATAGCATTTCATACCATTCAGTTAATGAGTTGAGTAATCCTAGAGAAGCCTAAAGTCATATTATTTCACTTTTCTTTCTCTCTAACTATATATATATATATATATATATATATATATATATGCGTGTGTGTGATGTGTATGTATTCATAAATGAATAAGTATATATATTTATGTGCATGAATAAGTGTCTCTGTGTGTGTGTGTATATATATATATATATATATATATATATATATATATATATATATGAGAGATAGGCTCTCTCTCTCTCTATATATATATATATATATATATATATATATATATATATATATATACACACATGTATGTATGTATATGTTTTTGTGTCTGAACATGTGAGTGTGAGAATTATATATATATGCATGCATGAAGTGTTGATATATATATATATATATATATATATATATATATATATATAAAAAAATCTAATAATGAAAAAAACATATTTACACAAATACTTTGCAGCACAATCCTTCTTAATGTAATTAACCTAATATTTCTCCATTAATACCATTATACATTGAAAATTTTAGATCAAAATTTAAACACTGTGTTAGGCTATGTGCTATTGATCCACCCTTGTATATTTGCATGTCTGAGTAATTGTCCATGTATAGATATATTTTTTCTTTATTTGCCAGAAACATTCTCATCTTGTCATTTAGCCACCAAAACAAATTTTTCACTTTAAATCCTGAATTACCTCCCTTATATTTCTTTATTGATTTTCTTCTTTTTTAATTAAATAAAGTTTTTTAATTAAATAAATTTTAAAAACATAATTTAATGCTTGCGACAACAATACTTAAAAGTTGGAAGTTTTGAAAAATGATGAATATTGTCCAGTATGCAATAATTTTATTCATTATAATTAATAATTAGGCTCACAAAATCTGTTAAAAATGTCCGTGTTTGGAATTTCTGGCTATGTTTTTCCCTCTACATGCATTCCTTAGTAAGGGATGAGAATAATTTTAAGACCACTTTAGTTTTATAGATTCTTTTTTTGCAGTGCTTCTCTCAAGAGAGTGTACATATATGCCATTTAGTAAAGTATGAATTTGTCTCTTCTCATATCATCTATGGGTTAAGTAGCAGAACAGATGAGGCTCTAAAGACATGGCTGACAATCACTCTTGCAGAAAAACAAATCCCAGGCTGAAACTGCACAGAGATGGTTAGACATTAGAAAGCAAAAACACATTTGATTTCAGCAACTATGGATGATCAAACCAGAGAACAATTATCTGTAGGGTTGTTGGTACCACAGGAGACAAGAGTCCTTTTTGATTTTACAGTGTCTAACAGATAACCATTTTCTATCTTCATAACACCTTTTTCTTGTAAAAAGAGATTTTCCTTTTTTTTCTGATAATCCCAATGAAAGTTGAACAATGGGTCAGTTGAAACATTGTGTTAATACCATCACATATACGAAGGTGTACAATTTTCGACAAAATGTTTGAACTGTTAATGAGTCCTCTCACAGCTATAAACATGCATACTTTTTTTTAAAAACGAAATAATGTATAAAGTGAGAGATACACAGATGTTTTTCTCACACTAAACTTTCATCCCCTGTATTTATTGGGTAGAAATGTTACTGGCATATGCACATACCTACAAAGTAGCAATGCAATAAAATTATAAACTCAAAGGTATACACAAATATTCACAAAGAAGAATAATAACGGAAATTGACTGTTGGCAACTGTAGTTATATACGAAGACGATAAGGGTTTAGCCCCACATTGATTCATTCAATAGATCTGAAAGAGATTCAAGCAAGAAATTTGAATGTATTGATGCCATGGGTGCATATTTCATATTTCATGTGTTGCTTGGCTTTTGTTTTATACTCTTCCTTTTCATCTTTAAACATTTTGCACCATTCTTTGTTTGCTTATAGAAAATTGTATTTTTATTGTCTCCTTTTTCTCTTCCTGTTTTCTTTCTGTCTTTCACCTTTGGCTATGACAACTTCTTTACTAATTTTCTGTCTTCTTTTTTTATTTGGTTTACTGTCTTTTAAGTCTTCTTGATTGTTGATATATATTTCTGTTATTTCATTTACTTTTTTTCCTCCTTTTTAACATCATGCGTTTTGCTTCTTTTTCTTTCTCGCCTTTTTAAAAATTTCTTCTTCATTGTCCACTGTGTTACATTTTTCATTTTTTTTACTTTTTCCTTGTTTTTGGCTTCATTCATTTTCCTCTTTCTTTTCTGCTTTTTTTCTTAACTTTCTTTTTCAGAAGGTCTTTTATCTTCTCTATTGTTGCATTACTTCTCTTACTTTCTCTGTTTCTCATATTTATTTTCATGCCTCTTTTGTTTTTCTTTTCCTTCTTCCCTTAAGATTGACTTAATTTTCTTTTTACAACAGAATCCAAAAGACAGTGTGCAAGAGTATGGCACATCTGTTGCATTGACCTGCCTTTCTTGAAAATTGGAATTTTGAAATTCTAGCTTTTACCTCTTGAACAACAACCTCTGTTACCAATTAGGCAATGTGCAACATTCAGAATGTCAGAAAATTAGTAAATTAAGATATATTCTAAGATTATTACAATTATTATCATAAATAATCTTAGTTTTATCTGATAGATGTCCATGTTATGATCCAGAATTATGATGATATTTCATCATTCTAAAAATGACCTTGTCATCAGTGATGATAAAAAATAAGGATATTTTCATCATCCTAACTCTCATCATTATAATAACGACCCTTCCACCTCAAGAGAATAGTAGAGTAGACTAGGTTACCAGTAATCAGTAGACAAGTAGCAGTACAGAAACACATGTCATGCCAGCACTCCATGAAGATTGAATACAATCGATTTTAAACGACTTCCACACAAACGAAATTCTGGGAACCAAACCAAGTAAGCACTGACTTTTAAACAAAAGAGACTCTGAGAATATTTTTAAAACACACCATACTAATATTCTGTAACTCACATCACAAAAAGAAAATACAAATTTTTGTTATTTATGTCAACACATGTCTCAAGTTTTTACTATTATTGTACATTTTATGCATTTTAATTTCTGTCATTAATATCGCCCGTTACAACGATATGATGTGTAAAATTGAATTGTGCCAATCTATTAAGTGTAGTCTCCCTGTTTGCTATGAAAATCACTTTTCTAAGCATTTACCTGGGTGTGAACACTAACCTCTTGTGACAATATCAGTGAATGCTGGCTAATCTCTGCCAAGATGAAGAAGAGACTTGAAGCAACAGAACTGTGGTTCTACAGAAAAATGATGAGAATATTATGAACTGAATATGAGAAATGACAAAGAGTATACTTATATTCAACATCAGGAAAATATATTTGAAATTTCTCGGGCACATAATGAGGAAAGAGGGCTTGGAAAATTTGATACTCATAGGACAGATTGAAGGCAACAAGAAAACAATATATAACCTACCTAGTGAGCTTATGGATGACAGAGCAAGGTTTAGGGGAAATCTCAAAAAGACAAAATTTATTAAAATCTTCAAAGAATAGGAAATTGCAGATGATCACCAATGTCCTGAAGGGACAGAGCACATAGAAGAAGAACCCTGTCCATGAAATTACCCCCACTTTTCGTACGTTGTTTATTCTCTGGTTTGAAATTATCTATTATTATAGTTGATGTATCCATTTGCTTTCTTTGTCTTTCTCTTTTTCCCTTGTTTTGCTTTTCTTTCTCTTTCCTTGACTCCAACACCATTTTTGCATTCTTGTATCCTTTTGATGTTAAGCTCTTATAAATATTTTGCATACAATCATTATTTTGCATAATCATTCAAGAAAACTTATATATACACGCACACATCATATAAGTTTTCTTAAATGATTATGCATAATGTACAATGTATTAATAGTGTATATTTATAACAATGATATCAAGTTATATGCCTGTATGAGAGGAGGGCTGAAAAGTTCATGACCTGACTCACTTCCTAAATATTTTTTTGAAAGGAGTTCTTGATTCAGGTTGAGAAATCTTCAGCACTTACACATTTATATCTGTCTATAAACCAATATATTAAGTGCACGTACATGAATATAAGTATAGATGTTATATCGAGAGGTTGGTGAGTATTTATAATGTCTAATTTATTTTTATCTCAATGAATGACAGGAAAATAGGAATTGTTATAATGTAGAATTTCACACTAGTTTCTTGTATTTTTCTGTTTCTCTGTATAGTGTATATTACTTGCTTATTTCTCACTCTCTCATATATATATATATATATGAGAGAAAATAAAAATGTTGCTTACTACTGGGTCAGGTTGTGATGCAAGGTCCATGACCAAGTGTTTTCACTTGAGCCGCTGGTCCAAGCTCGTTTTAGCTGGTCATAGCTTATCTGAGCTGCTCTAAGCTAGTCATAGCTGGTCCAGGCTGGAGCCGGTCCAATCTAGTCATAGCTGTGATACCACCAGCCCAGGGACGCGCCCTGTGCCAGGTAAGCTTTTTTGAATTTGTAAGTCTGATGAATTGGATCATATTTACAATTCCAATGTAATAAATTATGACCATGGAGTATTGATGTTTAAGCCTTTTTATTATATCCTTACTCTATCCTGGACATTGAGTTCTACCTGGATTCTATCCCCTTGGAATTTTTTTACACACACACACATATATATATATATATATATACGTGTATGTATGTTTGTATGTAAATTAACCACTAATATTATCTATCTATCTATCTATATATATATGTATACACATTCTACTAGTATTTGGTATCATAAGACAGTACTCAAATCAAAAAAATTAGGATACAAAAGGAATCTTTTGCAGATAGACACACACTTATGTGTGTGTGTGTATATATATATATATATATATATATATATAAAATGTCTATGTATATAAATATTTGCAATTTTTTTATATATATTATTTATATATTATATATGCATAGTACTTATTGGAAATAACTCAATATCAGTGATAGAGCAAACATATTTAGTTGGATTGGTGTGAATTTGTGACCCTGGGTTTCACGCTTGTCTGACGATCGCAAATAGCATGAAACCCAAGGTCACAAACTGACACCAATCCAACTGAATATATATATTTACTAATGTTCATACAATACAAGGCTCAAAAGCCACTCAAAGTAGTGCATTATTGTATGGTGTTGCAAGAGCATAACAAAAATTCAAGAAGTGATTTTTATGGGATTATGCGAGAAAGATAAGAGCTGATTTCAAACTTGAAGAGGTCAAGATTTAATGAGTGAACAACATTTCAGAATTCAGTCATACATTAGAAATATAGTGTGGAGGTAAACTTTAGAAAGAACTGGATGCCCAATCGTAAAAAAGAAACAAGAGATAAAGCTCTCATCCTGCACAAAAGACAGGTGAGGAGTGTGAATGGAGTGATATATAAAGTCAAAAGGAAAACATATCTTATCATAAGGTAAATTATGGAGGATGTTAAGTCAGTCAGTAAATGTTGTTTTAGAATTTTTTTCATCTGTCCCCCTTGCTTTCAATCTGCCCTATGAGTATCAAAATAAAATATATTACACCTTTTACCCCGACTTAATCATTTTCATGATATTTTGAGAAATTAATATTTATTTGAAAAAAGCAGAAATCATGGGAGAATTTAAATCATCAAATTTTCTTTTCGTAAAACAGAAAAACCATTTACTGAAAATCTGCTCAGAATCGTAAAATGAAGACATTATTTAATTAGAAAAGCTTTTTACAAATAAGATACATTAAGGACACAATTGCATTGAGCAAATTTTTTTTCGATGAATAATGAATTTTTACAATTGTTTTCATTTTATTAAAAATTTTAAATCTTTTAAAATTCTACATTAATAGCACTCTTTTATATGACATTATTATTAAGCAAAAACTATATTTATTAATCATAAATTGAAAAGCTTAGTACCAATCACCAATATTCTAAAAATATTTTGTATGTGTGTAAATGTGCTGATTTTTGTAGATACAGTTGTTCATACACAACATTGTCAGAAAATAAAAGCAATAACTATAGTAAATTTAAAGCCAAAGTATCTAAAACTCAATAAAACATTAGATTATGTGAATATTTTTCTAAATTTTTAAGATTACTGAGTACTTAAAAATTAAATGAAAAAGATGCTCATGTTATATTCTTCAATTATTGTTCTACAGATAAACTCCACCCACCATAGAAAACATTAGATAAACATCCATTTCACATGAAGCTCTGAACACATTAACAGCTTAAACGGCAACTACTGTAAAGTAAAAGTTGTTTCAAATCAGATTAATTATACTTTAAATATATACTTTTATACTTATATTCATAAAATAAAGTTTCAGAAAAGTTTATTTTATTTTAGGAAGATTTTTTAATAAACAGAATTACATTCCGATGACCGGTAGCTAAAAATGGCAGTAAAATCAATTTCAGCAGTTTCAAAATGAAAACTGAATCAATTTAAATCAATTTTGAAATGCAGTAAAGTATTTTGCCTAATGGAAATATTAAATTTAATTTATTAGATTAAAACTAAACAGAAGCTTCAAAAAATTTTTTTCATTTTTTAAATTCATTTTAAACCTTAGGTATTGTGAATCTGGGGATGTACACCTATATATATATATATATATATATATATATATATATATATATATATATATACACACTTTTATTCAGACTTCATTATACAAATCAGTTTTTTCAAAGTGAATTTTGTATTAACCAATATTAGTAAAATATTCAGGATATATTTATATGAGGAATACATTGTGTTAGTTTCAGCTTTTAGTTATTCATTGTTTTAATCTTTACATCAAGAATGGAATGTGTTTGAGAAAGAGTGATATCAAATAGTTCATGAGAAAGTCCAACTTTTGCCCTTGTTCTTTGACTATTCTCATTGAAAACCATAATTGGAGTTAGAACTGATCCCTTTCTAAAATGGAAGGTAGCTCGTCATCACTGGGGTCAGAATTTGATCTGTGGAATTAAAACCATATTATCCTGATTGTACATTATTAATCATCTCTGCTTCTCTGCAGATACCATATAGATTAGTAATCTTCACTCTTGTTCCATTGCATAATACTTGCTATGCTTTAAATTTAATTTAAGAGGTGTCATTCCAGATGAGGTCAGTGAGTTCAAAAGTTTCTAGAGTATTGTTCATTCTGCCTTTTTTCACTTCGTTACATCTGCGCTTAGATACAAAACTATTTCTCCAGGACTTTTTCATTATGTATGAATGAGTAGCTGACTCTTTTTTCTTTTTCTTTTTTTGAGTTAATATTATTCGTGATGCATAATCATTTAGAGTTGCATTGAAGAAAATATAATCCACTATGGAATTTTTTACTAAAATCTGATAAGGATCCTCAGTGACATTAGATTTGGAATTTTCATTTTCTGTCACAAATCTTCTGCAAAAGTACAACAAATTCTTTCTGGGCTTTCTTTGTGCTCATGTTTTTGCATATGTTTGGTCAGAGGTCAGATTCTTTAATACAAGATTTGAATATTCTGGTTTTGGTATCTCATAGTACCATTAATAATACATGTAAAAATCATAT